>OMNZ01102388.1:9310-43956 GCA_900303255.1 Lesueurigobius sanzi | reverse complement strand
TGTCCCAGTTTCATCCCTGAGTCATTCATCAATCACCAGCCGGAGCAGGATGAAACACCGCCTGCTTGGAAATATATCATATTAGTACCTGGGATGTTTACCAAGATAATGGGAGACAACAGCACTGGGTGAAATATAGCACCGCTGCATTCTCTAAATTAAAACCACTCCTTTTCCCACTCTCAGACCACCACTGTTTTGCCGACTGCCCTTCTTTCACCTTCATATACACTTTGGAGTTTCACAATAGTTGCACAAATTGTGATGAGGAAAACAATTGAATTATGCGGTAAGTAACAGGCTTCAATTTACAGCCTCAGGTAAGCAGATCCATGGGGAAAGTTAAAAAAAACAAAAGAATGCATAACCTAGAAGGAAAGTTTTAACTTTGAGAAGTCAATCTTTTTTGATCAGTTTGGAACAATAGCCTTTCAACACATTTGTCATCTGCCAACGAATAGACCTATAATACCACACCTCGGTAAATCACTCCCACTTCATTGTCTTCCATTTTCTATATTGTCCCCATGACATCTTTGATTTATTCGTAATTAAAATAACCTTCACCACTTTGAAGGAATTTGAAGACATTGTTACGTCATTGATAAAGAAAGCTGTCGATCAAAGTGACAGATGGCACTTACCTTACCAAGACATAATGACACTTTTCACTTCTGTCATTGAGTGATGATGTTCTCAAAGAGTTAAATACGTGGGATTAATAGTCTTTTAGATGGCTACCCACTTGCACATATAAACAGAAAAATAATACATTGAAATCATAATAATCATCAATTATTTGGAACTTTTCAGATATACTTTATTCCAGTTTGTACCAGAGAGTCATGAGTTCCAATAGAGCGAAGCCCCAGTGTGTCTGTGGTTCATGATCATTACTGTCATTGTGATTAAGCAAGGATGTATCCTTACACAACATACATATAATTTAAAAATATATCAGCAACTTTCACCAATATAATACCAAAATAGGTTCTGTCAGTATATGGCAAAACCTTACTAAACATGAACAGTGACAACAATGATGAAACAAACTCAGCACCAAATCATTTTCACACCTCATTATCGTGTTCAGTTTAAAACATGATTCATGCTGAATGCGTGATCTGAATCTAATCTCCAGCTAGGACAGTAAAAGCTGTATATTGCTGTGCGCGCAGAGATGCTGCTTTTCCTCTCCAGTGTATCCCCTTTTAGATTAGAAAAGTAATTTGGCGAGATGAATGTATTCTATTCCAGTTTGCTGTGATCAGAGGGACTGCTGTGCAGAAAACAGTATTGCCTCCAGATTATTGAATTTTTATGGCTAGGTAATTAATTGCAGATTCCATGTTTTGTTCTATTTCTTCCTCTCTGACATTTTAATTTCGACAAAAAGCTACGGTCTCTATGCAGCCCTTCTCTGGAGATCCTAATGGCCTATAAAACACGATGACTTATAGATATGGCAGAGACTTCACTCCGCCAATGATTGTTTGAAACCTTGCTGATCACACAGAATTTAGTCCCCCTCCTGCTTCCTCCCACCATCTCATCCTTTCTTTCCTTCTTCAAGCCTCTGAATTCATTTCTTGTCAATTAAACTGCAGCTACAGTGTCCCATCTGAAGAATGGGAATCTATCAATGTGTCATCGACCAGGAATTCATTATTGGATGAGGCCTAGTAACTTTTCAAAAGCATCGCTCTGGCCATTATTCCTTAAAGACGATTGCCATTACTTGACCAGGCAGGCAGTGTCCTTGGCTTGCATTGCAAGCACTGCATTTAAGGGCAAGGGGGAATCAATCGTAGTGGTGGGTGACACACACCATATCTCAAAGCAGACAGGTTTGAATGCTTATATCAAATCAGAATCCTTTGCTGGCACTGGAAACATTAGTTACCTTGGTGTCATGAGCGCATGTAGGCCACGGCCAGCCATGCAGAGAAAATGAGGCAGTGCGCTTTGTTATTTTATGCACCTCGGCTAAAATGTCCAGAGATATTGATGAGCCACTATAAAAAAATCATTCTCCTTTTCCGCAATAAAAATAAATTTATGCCTTGATTTGTGACTCTGTGCTTTATAGAGGATACAGTTTTATTTTCACTGTATGTATTCTAGCTAGACCTTCTGGGTACAGTGCTTGTGCATTTTACATTTTTATAATAAATTGGTGAAATAGTTCATGCTGAACTGCAAATTCAGCAAAATTATTGTAAGAGTTTGGCTCATTAGGTTAGGCAGTGTACAGACAATTTTAGCATTTACCAACACTCTTTATTAGGGCGGGCTAAAGCTCAGATGAATAAATCCACCTCTGGGTGCAAACACTTATCTTTCGTGCTCCTTTAATACATATTTTGCGGTGATTCATCCTGGAGTGTTTATTTATCAGCCCTTGTACTGTGTTCTGCCGTCCCATCGTCATTGCGCTCTTTTCTGCTGTGTAAGCACAAGTCCGCACAACATATCACTCCCTAACACGTACCCCCTCCTAACCTTCACGACTTCTCTCCGCACAGTCTCGGCGGCTCCGTAATGGCTGATGCAGTTACCATATTTCAGCCCTAATTGGGTGGAAGCTACACGACCAATTTGGGAGGGTAGTTTGGAAGAGAGTTCCTCTGCGACATTGTTAGGCGCTGGGATGTCTTCTGTGTTGCCAGGTGTGGATTGTAATTGCCATTGAATGAAAAGAGCACCTCTGAAGTGAAAGGCTGTTGTGCTTTCTTGAGGTGCTTTATCCACTACTGTGTTTTCCTCCCTTTCAGCTCAATAAGTCAATACAGACAAGATGAGATTGGGTGACTTGTCTTGTTTACATCTCTTAGGTGGGTTTTTGGGGAGATCGGTTGCCCTGAGACAATAGTGTTTGTTCTATGCAAGCAAGTTGCGCTCTCATCAAAATGACATATGGTTTTAGCAAACAACAACCGTATACTATCTTCTACCTTCATCTTATTTATTTGTACAGAAATGTGCTATCTCGTGCATGAGGCATCGCTCACAGACAAAGAAGCTTCTTACTGTCTGACCTTCCGTGCCGCTCCTCAGTGCCGGGATCTATGGCAGCCATTTTCTCTCTAGCCAGTCATGAAGAAGCAAGAGATGTAAATGTCAGTCCGTGTCTCCTTAACACTCAATAAAAGGCTGAGATTGGGCCCTCCGCTCCGCCAGTCGATTGGCCATCTAATGAGGAGAGGCCCTACCATAACTCTCAAAGATTCACTACTGTTTGTGTTGCACCAGAGGCCCTGGCACAGTAATAATTCCAAGTGGATAAATGTTTTCCCGATAACAAGCTGAAATAACCTGTCAAGCTGAAGTTGATGTAGACAAGAAGAATCGCACAATTAGTGATCTGGCTGGATTTATCCTGGTAGTAAGAGACACAAGGCAGTCCTTTTCTATCTTCGGTGACTATCGCTGCCTCCTATGTTTCTTTGTATATCTTTCCACAAAACTTGAAGCATCTTATACAGCTCTTGCCTTCATATCAGGCCTTGTTCTAAATGCCTCCTCCTGCGAGCATTAAGCTTGTTAATGTAATTCAAGCGACTCTGAGGAGAGGAGTTATAAATGATGTCGCGGCAATGAGACAATGCTCTCTAATCTCCGTTTATCTGGAGGCCTTCCTTGAAAAACTGTGGCAGCACCGCGGCTAATTTAGATTTGCTTGGAAAGATAATAAAAGGGAGATTTAAAATGGCGCACATTTGTTAATGTGACTTATGTTAACGACTGCATTGATTCGGTTGCTCTCTCTCATGATCTTATTACATGGAGATTTTGATTTAGTTTGTATATTGGCACCAGGTAATAATTTTCAAATAAAAGACTTTCCTAAGTGTCCTGCAAAGACAGAGATTACATTGTGTCAGTCCATTACACCTCTCCACAGTGTGCAATGTTAAAAGGAGCTTCTAAAGTTGATTAATACCAACCAATTTCGTCATAAAGGGGTAAGACTACAGTAGCTATTGTAATTAACCTTTAAGTGTGATGGACTTTAGCGTGTATTGCCCATTTCTATTACTGACCCACATATATCACCCCACAATACGCAGCCATTCTTTAAATCCAAGGCCTCCCAGGAAAGCGAGCGTGCGATGACATCATATCCCCATGGGAGTGTGAATTATCTTGTTTTCACCAGATCTCTCATATGTATTTTCTCTGCTGCTCTTGCACAAATGTATCATTTAAACCATTAGCAGCAGCTAGCTCTTTCATTAGAATGAAGTATATCATCTGCTCCCCAGAGGCAGCCCCGAGCCACCGGACTGTGAGAATACATTTCAGTGAGGGGGGATATTGAAGGCGGCAACATGCCTAGGTAAAGTATTACTTAATTTATACTGCTAATGTATAACATTGATTCTCTGTGGGGAAAATAAAGGACAACATATTTTCAGAGCCCACATCATTAAGGTTTAATAATTTAGACCCAGTTAGTGTGATAATAAATATACTGAGGGAACTTAAGAGAGGCTTTTGGTGATGAATGCAATTAGAAAACGCTGCACTTACATAGAAGAGTAATACGAATGGGGTGTAGAAATTAATTGGAGCTGGAGCAATGGTTTAGCCTGTGGTGTTTCATGGGAGGGATAAAAAACAGCCTATTTCTCCCAGAGCCCTATCCAGAATACTAACTATCCGCTGCACTGCCAGGTTTCTTATCAATATCTACATAACGAACAAATGGCTGTCTTAAAAAATGACCTGCTTCCTGTTCTGCTTTATCCTGTGCAGAATTAGGCTCTAAAATTAACAGGCGGTGATAATGTGCATTTGAAAATCCTCCGAAGCATTTCATTTTATTGCTGTTGGGAGGCATAGCTCTGTGCAATAGTGCTCCTGGTGTTAGCACATTGTTAGCTGAGAAATAATGGCCTAAAGAATGCATTTACATATGCAATTTCCAGGATTCATCTGTTCACATGCAGGTCTGGGATAGCCACACACACACACATTTACAAAGGAACATGTGAAATTAAAAGTGTTAAAGTGGTGATAGTCTACTCTCATCCTACTCCCTTCCAATTGTGTTGTCAAATCAAGCCCCAAATATTTATGGTGCGTTTTTCACAGTGGCACAAGGTTCCATTGTGAAAAATGTATCTTTTAGATGTGATTTGTTTCATTTATTCAACATAATATACAAAACACTGTGCTCCATCTGCTGCCATGCTTATCTTTATTAAATTTATTTAACCATTATTTAACCAGGAATGTGCTATTGGGATCCACAGTTCTCTTTGTCAAGAGATCCTTGGCCAAGAGGCAATTGCAACACAACCCATAACAAAAAAAACAATAAAATGGCATTTGAGTCATTTGTACATGTTTTTAGTGGTAGGGGAAACCGGAGGAAACCTACGCAGACATGAGGAGAACATGCAAACTCCACACAGAAAGGCCCTGCCCAGCCCGGGAATAGAACCCAGGACCTTCTTGCTGTGAGGCACAAGCGCTAACCACTGTACCACCGTGCCGTGTTGGAGTAGAGAAATGTGAATTTCTTGACATCACAACATTCTAAAGAGCTTCTAATTTGAAATTGCTTTGGAGGGCAGCTACGTTTCAATTATCCATACATAAACCCATCTTCTTCTGCATATTTGTTGCTGGGTTGCAGGGGCACCGGTGCCATCTGCCGCTGCCTGGCTCAGACTGTACCAGCCTCTTATGGCTCCTCCTGTAGGTGGAGGGCCATTGTTGGCGCAGCCATGCTGAGTACGTTGGCGCTCCTTCATGCTCTGCACCAGGCCTTGATGGTTGCTCATCATAAGGGACTGAACCACACCAGGCCCCTGATAATAGAGCCCCTAGGATCATTTGGGTGCTCAAGTTAATGATTATATTTCTTTGATTTTATCTGCTTTCTTGTAATTTTATGAAAGTGTGAAGCACTTTGAATTGCCTTGTGTATGAATTGTGCTCTACAAATAAATTTGCCTTGCCTTGCCTTGCCTCAAACAACCTCCACCATGTAAAGGTGGCGGTTGAAGGCGAGGATATCAATAATTACAGTTATTATTCACAGACAGCACAAATTTTCCCATGATACTGCCTAAAAGTGGTGACCATTATTCAGAAACATGTGCATGATGTTGAAAGGACTTTCAGCCAAAATAGTCAATTTGGGGATCCAATAACTACAAGATAATGATCAGGCTTTTTTCGGAAATTTCTTTCAAAAAAGTCATGACCTCCTGCCCTCCAAGGGTGTTTATAACATCATCCAATTCTAAAACCTACACAATACAAATCCAAATATCTTGAAATGCCAGATCTTTTGATACCTTTTTCTATATGCCCAATACTGATTTTGTGACTAGACTCTTCTGCCTAAATGCACTTCTCAACACCACGACACTACATTTTAACTTAGTGTACTCTCAGTACTTTGATTTAATGTTTAGAGTAGTTCTCATTGCTCAAGTCCTTGTGGGTAAAGACTTTTGCAGCTTTCCCACAGAGAGAACACTCCCTACACAGGACCGCAACATTATAAATGCGCTGCCCTTGGAAAATGAAAATCAAAGGTATGAAAAAGCTTCTATAGGGATCTGAGCCAAGTGCGGAGTCTGATATCAAGCCCAGTTTACTCTTTATGATGTCATTTTCTCTTTTATGGAGGAAGCAGGAGGTTTAAAGCTCAAGGCAGATACGAGAACCAGGTTTGCCGTAATCTCCTTTATACTGTAGTGTATAAATCTGCTGGGTTGATCTCTAGAACTGTGCTCCTATTGACACTCCTCATTTTGGGGGGGCTTCGAAAAGCTTCAGAGGGCAGTCCCACTAAACATTTATGGATGTCATTCCTGCTCGGGTCCCAGGGCCTCGCTCTCTAATAGCTTTTAGCGTCATGTAACACTTCTACGTGTGAGTGAATGCACAAATGTGTCTGAGAGCATGCTGAGTAAGTTTACGCTAGCCGTTAATCACTGCGTGGGCCAGCTGGCAAGGGCCACAGGGGCAGGTGGGACTGTCAGGGTTGGCAGGCTCAATCATGCGGCCCTGAAACGCGAGCTGCGAGGGGATGACCGTGCCTGGGCTGTCTCTCAAGGCCCATGTCAACTGGTGCTTACTGAGTGCTATTTTGACTGATACCTTAGATAACAGACCAATGTGTTGCACTTGCCCAAGCGTGGTAATGAAATGCCTGTAAACTTCCACATAAAAGCCCCAAATAGGAAGACGTGGTGGTGGTGTTTGGACTTTGTCTCCAGTTTCGTAAGCGTGAAACTTTAATTTGGCGAAACCCATGCGTTTTAAGTGCCTGCCCATAAAAGTTAAATGTAGCACTTGACTTTTAATAAACTTGACGGCCGATGAATATATCACCCAGTTAAGACCTCATGGAAGTGTGAATAACAATCACCATAGCGACACGGCTAAAAAACAAAACAGTCGCGCCTTTCCAAAAACCTTATCCCTCCATCGATGTGAGATTCCCACATCTTCAGGCTCCCCAGCGTTCACATTAACTGGCTCATTGATGGACATGGAGGGTCATAAGATGTGTTTAGCATTTTCCACTGTAAGTTAACACGGAAGATGGACACAGCCCTTGCACGGCCCCTGCGACCATCCATCCCGTCGCCTTGAAGTGGCTCTGACAGGAAAGCATCTGTTCCCCAGAGGAGCTGACAAGTGTCCTGTGAACTAGGCAGGAATGCTGGGACCCCGGATTAGCACCCTGAGCCCAGGATGAGGACACTCATTTAGCAGTTAAGAGCAAAGTGGAAAGATGGGGCTGTTGGCTACATCAGAGTTTACACTGAGAAGATTTACTCGTAGCCGACTGTTTCTTTGAAGATCCCACGAAAAAAAAAACAGCCTTGCCAAATTTCCAACATACACCACATAAAAGTTGCTCTTTCGTCAGTAGCAGCTTCTAGAAAATATCTCACTCCATTACTCTTGTTTTGTAAACTTCATCCAAGCTGTGTGGCTTGATTAAGAATCAACATTTATGGATCATTTGAAGTCAGTCCAATGGAAAAGGATCACTTTCAAGTTTTACTCTGGAATGGTGAAAAACCGCAGAAATACTTATCAACCAAACTAACTTCTCCTATGCATTTCTAACATCGGTTTCATCACAGGGATGAGTTTATATGTTGCCAGCCCATATTTGCACCCAATTTCTCTTCAGCACTATGCACTTAAGTTTTATTATTGGTTCACAGTAAATAAGTATTTTTTATTTATTTATTTATTAATTTAGCTAATTCTTAATACACTGCCTTTTAGGGCTGTGCAATTAATCAAAATTTGGTTGCGCTTATGATTACTACACTGCACGATTACAGAAATAGCGTAATTGAGACAAAACGATTATTAAGGATGCACTCACGCTTGTCCATCCCGACCGTGACCAGGCGAGGAAAATCCCTCCAGTGCTGTTGTTTGTGTGACACAGTGCGGCATAAGCACTGCTGTTTGCTGTGGTAAAAATGCAAATAATCTGGTGATAACGTAAGTGGTTCATGTTTATCTTTTAGTGAAGGAGGACAGCAGCAACAGGGTTTCAAGCCTTTTGTACCTTTTGTCCTGGCTGCTCCTTGTGTAGATTAGTCCAAAACTCAACAGAGAAGAACAAAACAAATTGTATGAATTGATTTTCAAGTTAATTCATGCTTAAATTAGGCCTTTTTTTGTCCAAATTAGAAGCTTTTTAAAGAGCCAGTTCAGTCCTGATATAATCTTGATCTAGGCCTGGGGGTGCTTAGGTCAAATATTTTATGAGGTGGTAATAAAATATAGTACAATGTGATACTTGGAAGGTCAAACATTAAATTGTAAACCCACGTTGAACAAAATGTCCTTGGTCATACCCGTAATAGTGATATAATTATTTCCAATACAGATTCACTTCTATGTATAGTGTTGAGCCGTATATTCTCAAAATGCACGACAGCTACTTAGTTGCAAATAGCTCAGTTTGTCTAGATGTGGGCAATATTAAGACGAGTGATTAAAGTCAGCGGTGAATTAGCAGCTGTAGTGCCACAGGAACATGTTGGTTCACTTTATAAACAGCTTGAAAACAAACCAGCCTGGCCTTTCTTGAGTTTCACACGGCCATCAACCTGTCAGGTCCAGGAACAGGCAGCTACCCTTTAATGTCTCCTCTTCATCCCTCTCTGGGCCCAGTAAATTCTCCAAAGAGCAAAGACTTTTTACTACTGCACGGCTATCACAGCTCTCCCTCCTCCTCCTTTGCTTAGATGTATGTAATAGCTGGCCTTATAAAACTTTACGAGGCCTATTAATTAAAAAGTCAAAGATGATATGACACTTTTACTTTTAGAACTTGGTGTCATTTTGGTTGGATGTAAAGTAGCCCTCGGATGGATGTCTTTGCAGCAACCACAAGATTTGGGCTTCTTATTCTTGTGCTTCTTTTAGTTGAACTTTGATTTACAGCAGTGATAACTCAGCCTTGTTCTGATATCATCTCCCGAGTCTAGTTTTTGCTGCTGAAGTTACATTGAAATTTGTGATCCGCTGTAACGAGAGTTGAGGGTGCCACCATGGAGTCCCAGCCATAAAGTTGGGTGCCATAGATTAGGGGTGACGGCCGCCGCACACGCACATTGCGTGCATATGCACATCACTCACAGCTCTGTTTCCAGTCTGCTGTTTAGTGCTGCATTCCTGCGGGCAAGATTTATAAAACGCCAGTGACAACATGTCCTCCCTGGCCTTTAAGACCTACATAAGTGGCGCAGTGCTGAGGCCAGCTGGGTATTAATAGTTGGCATGGGAAAACATAAATTATTGCTCTCTTACCAAAAATGTCATTCAATCCCTACCTCTGCTTGTCAGGCTTGTCCTCTTGAACTGCTCTGTAAATCAAACCATATGTTCCAGCTCAGGAAGCATTCCAAATCCACACGCTCAGCATTTGCCAAATCAACTTATCAATCAAGCCGTGTGCCCATCAGTGCCTCTAAAAGCGATTGTGTCCTTTACAGCGTCCTACGGGAAACTTTTTTGAAGAACCAAATTTTAATAAAGACACTTCTTGGGGCATTCATTAGCTGCCACGTCCTGTTGTTCGGCCTGTCACAACAGCGGTGTAAAAGAGAGATACCAGGGTCCTATTTAGAGCCGTGGTGACCTAAGGGCAAGTTGAAGATGAGGGCAAAGTGTGAGAGAAAGGCCTGTGTGAACACGAGATCACCATGCGACTGACACGGCCCAGCAGCAGTTCACACCTTTGAGGCTTCGCTCGACAGCTTTACTTTCACCAAAGGACGAGTGCAACTTTAATTTATAGTGCTTTTGACATTCTTTATGAGGAGAAAAACAAGTATCGCTTGACAAACATTTGTTCTTATTTGTAACATTTTCCGTCACTAAGCAGGTTGTGCCGGTTTGTCAACATTTAATCAACATTCTTGTTTCGTTACGCAGTTTCTTCATTATAGTTTGTGTCCTTTTGTTTCTATTTCATCTGCTTTCATCACACACTTTTAAACATACTACCAGTTTTTCCAATTCGTTCAATGACAAAACCTCAAATGCTATTTATGGAAAAAAAAAAAGATTGATAAATTGATGGTAGCGAGGGTCATCTCACAATCGGAATGTCGGGGATTTGAATTCCGGCTCCCGCAGGTGCACACTACCATCTTGTCTTTGGGCAAGACACTTCACCCACCTTGCCTCCAGTGACTGCGTACACTGCTGTATGACTGAGGGTGTGAATGGGGTGAGTGGGTGAGAGGTTCCTTGCTGTAAAGCACTTTGAGCCTAATGTACACTACTGATAAAAAGTTTGTAAACACTTTGTTTATGTATTGGTTCTCTTTTATATAAAGACTATTTGCATTGTAGATTCTCACTGAAGAGATTAATTTAGGAATGAACACATACATTACATTTTCTATGATTACTGCTTTTCACACTTTTGGCATTTTCTTAATGATCTTCACAAGGTATTGTCACCAGAAATGGATTTCACTTCACAGGACTGTTGAACACCATTTCAGGTCACTACCTTATAAAGCTTATTGAGAAAATGCCAACAATTTAAATATACAGTTGTGCTCAAAAGTTTACATACCCTTTTAAGTGTAATCGAATATGAATGATAACACAAAAATATTTTTTCCACTCATGGATAGTGGTTGTGCAAAGCCATTTATTGTCAAAAAACTGAGTTTACTCTTTTCAAATCATAATGAAACAGAAACTACTCAAATGTCCCTGATTTAACATTTATATGACCTTCAACAACTGCCGGGAAAATTGTTCAGGATTAAAGAAAAACTAACTTCAGCTGAAATACAGGACTCATTGGACTTGTTTCAAGATGCACTAGTTTCTAGTTGACAATAAATGGCTTCACACAACCACTAACCATGTGTGAAATAACATGTTTTTGTGATATCATTCATATTCTATGAAATGCATAAGTTAATAGCATAAGGTGACATTCTGTCAGGGGATGTAAACTTTTGACCACAACTGTAAAACATATTTTAGTTATTTCATCCTTTTTTGTTTCCTAGATAATGCCATGTGTTCATTCACAGTGTAATGCCTTCAGTGAGAACCATACAATGTAAATAATGTTGAAAATAAAGAAAACCAATACATAAAAAGTGTATCCAAACTTTTGACTGGTACTATAGGTGGAAGAGTGCTATGTACGCAATTTGAGACCATTTACGATTTGTCATATACCACTCACAAAACTATTAAATACTATTAAACACCTGTGAGTACAATTCTTCAAAACTATAGGACTGAGATAGCTAATTGGATTAACCCCAGAAGAATAGGAAATGTGTGAATTTAGTGTCTGAGGAAAAACCTACTTTAGTATGCTATCAAGCTATCCTCCAGTTGCATCATTGGTTAATATTTTGTAATGGATAAACCTTTCCCAAATGTGATTATTGATCGATTGGTATAATAGTTAATGCCAGGTCAATTGAATATAGAAAAATAAACATTAGTTGCCACCCAAAGAAAAACAATTTTTATTTTCTCCTTAAAACTATTGAAAAGTCTGAGGTGTCCCCTGTTAAACGCAGAGTCATTTGAGCCACATTTATCCTAACGACACCCGGAGGAATTATTTACCTAAACATGATTTACTGATAAATTAACTGTACATTAACTAAATGTGTCTCGCTCCCGTGCTCGGCTTGTTCCCGGCTGCTGTTAGCGGACATGGCGGAGGCTCGGATTCCCCTGCTGGCCCTGCGAACATCTGCTGCGCCATTTAGCCAGCTAATAGATCAGGCAGCGGAGAGCGACAGAGGTGCAGGTGTTTTTGGTTCGAGCCAGAAGACATCAAACCCAAAGCCAGGAAAAAAAAATAAAAAAATCCCCCAGAACTCGGCCCCAATGACTCCCAGGCTCTCACAGATAATAAAAGAGGCGTAAAGTTTGCTTAAGGTACAGGTGGGGGTATTTTCCGCCGTACTCCAGTGTTATGGACCTGCAGACCCGGAGCACAGCACAGTCAGGACTGCAGATTTGCAACCACAGACTTAGGACACTTGATTTTTCAACTTCAAGTGGCATCTGAACTGGATCCAAATCTAAATATGATTTGAACAGTTTTCTCATTGTAAATATTTACCATAATGAAAAATGGCAGGCAAGAATATAAGCTGCACCAGGGATGCCCAAAGTTTTTTACTATGGAGGGCCAAAATGGAAGAATTAGCCAAAGGGCCAAACGCAATTTTGTTTTGCACATAGATAGATCACATACAAACAGTAAATATCCTTTTATTACTGTGCTGTTGGACATGAACATGCTGTTTTGGTGTCCTTAGGTACAATTGACAGTCTATTCAGTGCACAAATGATTTCATGTTTCATATGTAATATTCAGAGGTGGTCAAAGTACTTGAGTATTACTCCAATCGTCTATAAGTAAAAGTTGCTCAGTTGAATTATTACTGAAGTATTAACAGTTGAATGTACAAATAATTGTCATGAATAAGAACACAAGAAAAGTTTGTGCCTGAATTTATATCAACCGGACTTGGCTGCTTTGATGTGAACATAGAGCATGGAAACAGTGGATGTGCGTGGCTTTCCCCTAGCATTCGGCACGGGCTAAAGGAAGCTCTCAGTCATTCTAGCGGTTGAGGGGTGTTTTTGGAGCCACTCCCATATTAAGTCTATGACGAAAATATATATCAAAATAACGACAGGACAAAAATAATCATGTATCCATCCATCCATCTTCTTGCGCTTATCCATTGCCGGGTTGCAGGGGCAGCATCACATTGCACCAGTCCCTGTTGGCTCCTCCTGCAGGTGATGGGTCCATGGGAGGACAGCCCCATGTAGCTCCCCCAACCTCTGGGTGACGTAACAGTCGTTGATGTTCTCATCATAAGGGACTTATGAACCACTCTTGGTCTGATCCGTCACCTAGGACCTGTTTGCCATGGGAGACCCTACCAGAGGCATGATGTCCCAGAAAACATAGCTCCTAGGTTCATTCAGGTGCTTGAACCCCTCCACCACAATAAGATGGCAGTTTGAAGAGGGGCATGTAGCACATATTAAGCCAAACACGTGGAAGTAAGAATGACAAGCCTGTGTGACTTAAAATTCAGCAACATTTTTTAAATGGAAAGTCCAATGGAGTACGGAAATTCTGGTGCCTGCCCACGTATGATGAAAGAGCTTCACGGAGGACGAGCTAATCCTACATCCACTGTTTGTACGCTCTACAGTTGTGTGTCTGTGGCATTGATAATACATCTGCACAGCGCCACCTACTGTTCTGGAGTGGAATAAAACACACAGCCAACTATATACTTTTTACTTTGAAGCTTTTATAAAAATGTTGTGGAGTAGAAAGTATTTACTGTATCTTCCAAATGTTATGGAGTAAAAGCAATAAGTTCGCAACAAGAGTACTAAAGTAAACATACAAATCCATGAAAACTCGACTTAAGTTCAATACTTAGTAAATTTACTTTGTTACTAACCACCTCTAGTGAAAGGGAATCTTATTTATTCTTTTTATTTATGCTGATTTTAATTATGAATATTAAGGCCAAACTGGTTAGGACCAGGTTGGACTGCTCTGTCCCCACAGCGTAACAAAATTGTCCAAATAGACAGAAGTCGCAGGCTCAAAAAACAAGGGGCTTAAACTGTGGTCCTGAATCTGCAGTGTGCTCCAGTCTGCAGGGGCACCCTTCTCCCATACCCAAGAGACACTACGCAGCAGCCCGTTGCTGGGAGTAACGGTAATTGGATGCATATGGGAAGAGGTAAATGAAAGAATTTCCAAAATATCTCTGCGGAATACCTAATGGGGACAGGACAGAAAAGGAAATTAAAAATTATTGGAAGCAGATGGACTGTTCTTCGAGTTTTTCGGGGGGAAATTTATTAGTGGCGTGAAAGAAATGTGTCTGTTTATTTTGCTCACCGCCACAAAATGAATAGCCCGCTGAGTTGTGCTTGTGTTGGTTTATGAGCGCCGGGCCATTATTCATAATTTAGAATGCATTTGTTATCGATTGGTGATTTAGCGTGATTTATTGGGCCCTGTCAGGTTTCATTCAAAAGTCCACCCGTTCTGTTTTTCAGCAGCAGGGCTCGAGTTTATGAAAAATATAAACAAAGAAAAGTTGGACGAAATGCGGATACAGTTTCATTTGTCAGCTGATTGCATAACGGGTTTGGCTGGGGTCTGAATCGCGCCGGAGTTGTAATTTATTTGTTCCTGTTATTTGCTCGTTGCCAGCTGCAAAAATGAAATGTAAAATTCAGAAGTGAGAAAACACTTTCTAATGAAATTGTTGCAAAAGAGATTTCAACTTTGGACACTTTGGCTAAAGGTCCTAATGCTACACTTTATTAGCAACTGATCAGGAAAAGCAGCTGTGCATTCAAAGGGACTCATGGGACTCATGTGTGTAACACATTACTCCAGATTGTAGCCATTGGCTAATTTGCTAATTTAAATGTGTTGTCCATTCATTCACTCATTCATCCTGACCTATTGTACATGTTTTTAGTTGTAGTGTAAACTGGAGGGAACCGACACAAACATGGGGAAAACATGCAAACTCCACACTGAAAGGCCCAGTTAGGTGCAGGGCTTGAACCCGGAACATTATTGCTGTGAAGCGACCCCTCTTGTTTGTAGGCTATTGAATTTGTTTGAGCTTTTACAATGTCTAAAAAAAACAAAGATTTAGAACTGCGAAATATATGTTATGTATTGTGAGGTAATAGGATGGTCTGTGCAGAATAGGAAAAAAGCTGCCCGTGGTAATAACATTTGTATTATAAAATGTGACCAAAAAACTTCTGAATGTATTCCATTTGAATAATAATTACTTTATTTGTGTAGGCTATAGGCCCTACATTACTGTCACTTGAAATATCCAGTCCTATATTGCTGCGGAATATAATTATAATATAATATCCTATATATAATATAAAAGATATAGATGACCAACCCAACTGAACAATTGGCAAGTTTCTGTCATGTAAACGTTAGATCAGGGATATTTGAGTTAGCCTGGCTAGCACCAGACTAAATATCACAAGTGAATATTATTATATTTAGTCTGGGAATCACCCATTCATTTTCTCGTAGGAGAGGTGTGGTTTACGATTGTCCATAGCCATTTATTGGGCGCTACAAATGTCTATCATATGCATCTGCACGTAGCCAAGAGCCAATTGTATCAATTGTACCCGATGACGTATGAGCCTCCGCTAATCCAGTCTGTCCAATAGTGCGCGTCATCGTCTTGCCATCCCTCCCCGTTCTGTGATTGGTCCCCAAAGATTTGGGCCATGGTTTCCAGGCTGTCTAGCAGTTTGAAAAGATTTGAGCGTGAGCAGCATGGGTATTCCCAGGCTATATTTGAGTAGTTTCTGTTTCATTATGATTTCAAAAGAGTAAACTCCGTTCTTTGACAATACATGGCTTTTCACAACCATGAGTGGAAATCATTCATCATTCATATTCTATGAAAAATGGCCAAAAGATGAAGTGTACAGTATATAAGAAATTATTATTTGGGTCACGGTTTGGCATTTAAGTGTGATAGTTTGGTCCCAATGCCATACCAATTGAGAATCATTGCTCTTAGTCAATGACACGTGATTCTGGCAATGTTTTTAGATGGTAAAAAGCTGCTCATATTATATTTACATTAGTGATCTATGACAGTGGTTCCCAACCTGGGTGTCTGGAATTGCAAGGAGGCCCAGAGCTTTGTCTGGTCTGAGGGTTAGGTCATAAGAGATATTATTTGAGTAAATTAAATAGAAAAAATGATCAAACATCACTAAGATAGGACTGCATGTGCAGAAAACACTCCAAATTATGTTTTTTTGGTTTGAAATAAATCCTATTTGGACACAATGTTTACGTTTTAATGCATTCAGGAGGCCTGCGGTTGTGGACTGGGGGACCTGGCCTGTTTCAAGCCTGAGCAGGGAGGAAAGGAGAAAAAGGTTGGGAACCACTGATCTATGATACAGTACTGTATCATAGCTACTCCACCCAATACATTAAAATAATACATGCATATTTAGCTACAGTGTGTTGTTTTTGTTTTTGCTTTAACATTGACGCAACTGAAAATAATATATCTTTCATAACTCCCATCTGAATGCACCAATTATTACAGTGACTTGGATAGTAGTAGTGTTCCTACATAGATGACTTGAGCTCCTGCTATAGAGTCAGTACTAATGGCAGCCTTGGAGTTAATACAAAGAAACCTTTGCACTGGATAAACTCTTAAACTAGAACTGACAGCATACCACAAGCTCTTTACATCTTGCGTGTATACAGTAGGTCCATATAGACTATCGACGTTCACGTGTTTCCCAATAACAATGCGCAAAAAATACAAAAGCCATGAAAGAGACAAGGGTATCAGAGGCTGAATCGTTCTCCTTTGCTTCATACCCTGCCCCCCCTTTGCAGCTGCAGGCCAGGGAGAGAGATGTGTTGTGAGAATTGTGAGAACAAAAACAATTCTCACCTTGAGATAAACAAAGAGACATCGGCGCGGCCCGCTCTCTTTCCTGCTGCGCTTCCATTTGGGACAAGGAGGAATTAAACTAACACTCAGAGTTCATCTACTGTCAGGATAAATGCAACACCGGAGCCAATGAGTTCTAACAAAGCGAAGGAGAATGGGATTTGAAGTTTTGAATCAATAGACAAAGGAAAAAGTTGAGGTGAAAAACACAAATGCCCCGAGGTACAATTAGCAGCTTATTTTTGGTAAAGTGCCCAATAATAGTTGTATTTCGAGTATCCGCGTCCTCGATTGACCGTGTCGTTTTGAAGAACATCCAGACCTAGCTGCTAACTTTTCAAGTCTTAGATCTTTGCGACTGACGGAAGCAAACAAAAGCCCCTCTGACAGCTCAAAAGCCTTTCTGTGTCTCTCTGAGGTTAGCAACACTCAGCTAACCCACGAAAGAAGATGGTCTCGTCATTAGTCTTGAGGTAAAATTGTTTCAAAAAAGAGCTCATTCACGGCACTGAATGAGGGGGAATTAATAGCTCGAGATCACAGCTTGGACTAAAGTAAATTAAGTTCACGGCTGACAAAATCATTTAGTAATAGAGCTGCTGGATCCACTGTGTTTTATAGGTCTTTGGAGGTGGCTAAGAAAAGGGCAGGAGCTGGTATGTGCACATCTACTCTCCATTAGAATATAAATGGTCATAATTAGGTTGATCAGGGATGCAGTGCATGGCATAGGGTCACAGCGGGACAATCCAATTAGATATATTTCAGCATTGTAATTATATTACAATAATATGTTCCAGTATTTGAAAGTTAGGGGTCCCTGTTCTAAATTTACTACACGAGGCCCCAACCAATCTAATTTTCTGTATCTAATACATTCATGTGATAATAATGTTTCTTTACTTAACATTTTACTTAACATTTCTTGCTGCATACCTTTTTCTCATTTTTCCTTAAATCCTCCAAAAAAATGGTTTACAAATAAACATGTAAGTGATTAATTGAATGTTTTTTATTTTCAAATGTAATTTATAAGATAAGATAAGACTTTATTGATCTCACAATGAAGACATTAACTTGTTATTCTCCACTTAAAGGGACTCTACGGAAGTTAAAATTTAAGAAATAATATATTTTCCACCCCCTACATGCTCCAGCAATGTCCCGCGCTGTACTGTGAGCCCACACCTATCCCACTCAATTGCCGCTATAAGCCTGCACCCTAAAGTTGCGTGTTCGACCGAGGCAGCAGTCATTCACCAGCTTAACATGGAGACTGCAGTTACGCGGACGGCCAGAGGTGGCAGTCACGAGTATGAAAATGATCAAACTCCGTTGAGTCCCTTTAAAAACAAAAACATAATTTGAAACACTGAATGACATTGCAATATTAAAACTATGGATTGTTTAGTGCCACTTTTTCCCAAAGTGGGGGTCATAAGATTATTTCAAGATATTAACAAATTACATGAATTAACAATGTAAACAACAACATAAATTAGTTTTTTAAAAGACAATTAAACCAGATTTTAAATATTTTTACTCTCATGAGCCCTGACGCAACACAGCTGATCTCCACAGTAACACGGGACAGTCAGTGCCATACCAGCGGATAACTGACAGCTTTTCATGGACTTGTTAGTGATGATAGTGATGATGATTGATAGTGTTCAGAAACTGATAAAAATATCTGTCTAAAAGTTCAAAAATTACATACGTGAGCCTCACTTCCACACACAGAAAGTTTCCAACATTTACTTGCTACTCTCCAGTTGCCAGAAGACTTTTTATATTGCGTTGTGTTAGATCTGTAATCTAATCATAGTTGCTAACAATTTGTTAGCATTTTAGCCAAAATACTTGCTAATATGGCTATTTCTATGCTATAGGATGTGACCGTATTTTATGTGGCCATGTTGTAGTCAGCCTGCTTCCATTCTGACAATGAAAAAGTGAGCAAGGTCAGATAACTGATAAGTTAATAGTTTTGGAAGTTCAGTTTGGGTTGATGATAACACACCATCCACCACCAAAATGACGTTTGTGTCATGTGACTTTAAAAACCCTATTGTTCGCATCAGTATTTTGGAGGTCACAACCTGAAAAGTTTGGGTGTATTGGACTGGGATTGCTTCAAGAGACGCTTTGCTGTCCAATTCTTATCAAGCCTCCTACCGGCCACCAGCTTTGTATATAATTGATCATAAAACAGCAAGGCCAATGACAAAATGTTTCCTGGCTACTTTACTGAACAGGAATAACGTTCAATCACAAAGCTTGTAATCAGTTCCAGTCTGTGCCACCTCCAATCCGCGCACATCCACTCTCATCCCCAGCAGACTCTTTTACTTCCCCATAATGAACAGGACTCTGGCGCGGGCTGGCAGCGGGAGAGCGTGGCCTCGTCTTCGTAATGGATGCCAACATACTTAACCCCACCATTTTAGACATTAGCTCCCACCTCTGTTACTCTCGAAGGGGGGTCGCCTCTGGAAGCACTTTGGGGTCCACTTATAGCTTGTCCTTCTATCCCCTCCACTCACTGTAAGCCCCCCAAGACAAGAAAACGCTTGGCACGGATCGCACATCTTATGATTATGACCGGCTTTTTTGTTTTGGATTCGGCACGCCTCGATGGCTCTCTTAAGAAGTTCAATATGTGGCCAGGCAGACGGGGAAGAAAAGGCAGAAGTGTATTCGAGTCTGGTGTAATGCAGCCGGGGTGGAATCTGTCACTCCGCTTATTGCATGTTGATGACTCAGGCTAGTTTGGCCTGTAAGCAGCTTGTGATTTATGGACAGCCGGTGAACTCTTGCGGGTAGAGAAGCGGGGCAGGAGATCGAGATCACAGCCTCGCAACCGCAACAGGCCCTCCCCTTTTTTCACCAGTGCAAAAGGACACAGAGGAGGAATGAGAGAGAGAGGCACGGCCCAGCATTTTTCCCTATCATGGCAGACTGCTTTGCACGGCAATTAGCTGTGTCCTCATTTAGTTTGCCCCGTCCCAAAGGGTAATGAAAGTCATACATCATCTTCAGGGCCTGCTAATTATCCAGCTCAGTTGCAGGTAAGCTTTGTAACCGTGAGAAGGCCCTGTCGTCCAGATATTTATTGCTCTTCCAATAAGCGGGTAAAAAATACTCTCTTGAAAGGTTGCCTGTATGGTGCAGCTCTCATCCTTGACATACCTTTTGCGCGAATGTGCTAGTCAAAGGGGAAATGTCTTCATTCCACATAAATCATCTCTTCTGGTGCAGCAACAAAATGTTCGGCCAGAGCAGCGCACAAGTGGTGGAAACGGGAGACTATAAACATTTCGGGGGTGAGGCTGTCTGTGTTGATTTACATGCTGATGGCTAATGGAGGAAACATAAGTGAAATACTGTACGTCATCTGGGTATAGCCAAGGGACTTAGCGTGCACTTGGGTCAGTGCCTATTGAGAGACATGCGTGTTGGGACGCGTGTCAGTGCTGAAGTGCATTAGACATTGTTTTACATTTGATTACAGGTGAAGTGAGGCAAATCTGGACCCCAGTTATAGCTACTAAAAGATTTGAACTTTCTTTTTGACTTGTATTTTCAACTATGACCTATATAATATATATCTTATTTTATAATATATAAGATAAGAAAATGATCTGTCAGATGTGACAAAAAAAAGGATAAAAAATGTTAAATTACATGTAAACTATTTGTGGGAAGACTATGTAATTACATTCATGGCTTAGGTGAAAAAAACAAAAAAACTACAACAACACACCAACACATGGCGTAAGTCTTCCATCCTCCATAAGTGACACCATAAATCCTGCCCAGTGTCCTGACACAGTCGCCCTGTCACAAGATGTTTGGGCCCACCTCTCATGTCACATACTGTACATATGTGCGCTGGTCCACTGATTCCTGTCTGCCTCCTGCTGTCATCCCCGGCCCGCCATGCACCCCGAGCCTGGCAGCTATACTGCAGTCTGGGTATTGGAGTCTGGAGAGCAAGGGGTGAGAGCTAGAGGCAGAGAGGAGACTAATTGTCAAGGTTATGCCTCGGAAGATGATTGATGCCAGGCTGGGCTTTCCTGTCAGCCTGTCAGGAGGCAGGAATGTTTAATGTTCTCATTATTGGTTACGCTGTTGTGTATATTTCTCTGTCAGCGCCGCCGAGCCATCTGAACTGCCAAAGCACTTCAAAGGCCTGCAGGTCATTTATCTTCCCCTGACGCTCCCAATGCTCAGCCTCAGCTGAGTGCCAGTGATTTGTTATGACTTGAGAGCTGGCTGACAGACAGGTCCTCTGTAAGGAGGGGAAAAAAGGAATCCTTTTTGTCACACTGTGAAAACATCAATGTTCTCGTAATGGGCTACAACTGTCAGAGGAGGCCAGCACCTGACAGTTGTGTGGCCTCACTAATTTGCAGTCCCGGTGACTTGCTCTCTCTTTGCTTTAGATTTGGTTGTGGTGTTACATACAAACAGGCCGCCATCTGTTGTTGACCGCCGTAGGGAGGGCACAGGCGAAAGGAGAGGGCTATGCTAATTGAAGATGCCACGTCATTCTGTATTAATCATCAAGCCTGCGTATCCTGTCTTTTGAAGTCAGTGTTGAAGGATGGAGAATGAAACAACACTTTTCATATGCAGGCAAGAAGGAAGTTGGGTCTCAGAAGTACTACTGTCCGCAACAAGGTTGAAAATAGAGCAGGCGGAAGGGAGAGAAAGAGGAGAGAAGGGGGTGGGAGGAGAGGGAGGTCTTACAGTGTGGATGGGGGAGAGAGGTGAGGAGTAGGGAGGGAGAGAGAGTGAGGGAAGAGAGGAAAATCAGATCTTTGTTTCCTTTCCCAGGCCATGACATGATTAATCGTTTTCTTCTGATCTAATTTTGGAACATGAAAAACAGCACATTTGTCTTGAAGAAAAATGATGTGCCGCGCCGTGCAGATGGAAATTTCAAGCCCTGAAAAAGATTAAAGTGAAATTCCACTCCTTAGACCTAATCATGAGTTGTAGATTATACTGTCGTCTTAACCAGATGGTGGGTTTGATTCCCCAGACCCTTCCTCATATTAATGAATGTTAGACTGTTATATTTGACTTTGGTAAGTGAAATGTCTATCAGGCCTAATGGACTGCCAACCAAACTAACACACACGGCACCTCTTTCTGCTCTTCCTGCATTTTTCATGTCTGCGACTGGTTGCTTTATGTGAATATTGTGCTTCCCTGTTCATTCCTCACTGCGTTGTCGCCCGCCCAGCCTGCTAAATATTTTTGCACTGTGAGTGGAGAGCAAGAACAAACTTGTGTCCACAGCTAATTTCCCCCCATAGGTTATGGCCATAACTCTGGACTTATAAGTGTCACCTGGGGTGAGCTGGGACAGGAACTCGATAGTAATGTGATTAAGCTTCCAGTCAATATGACTGCATACACGGCGCTATGTTAACCAACCTAATTATGAGCAGGGTGATAAAAGGCAAGGAGTGGGTGGCCAGGCATTTCATCTCACCACATACAGTGCCCCGTGGCACTGTCCTTCCCTTACAAGAGACCCCTTCACACAAGCAGCCCGTATTTCATTTCAGACCATTTTTCACTCGCCACAGACAAATTAGGTTGTACAATTAGTGCGACATGCTCACTGCAGAGCGACTACTAGTTCCCAGAGCTTTTTAATAGAGACCATGATGTCTGTACTTTTTTCTCTCTTTCTTTGTATTTTTATACATTTTTATTACAACCAGTAGGGGGAGTAAAGAGTGACGTTTGCATAATTGAAAATGTTGCTTTATTATCACATTTTGGGGACCAAAGTCGAGTAATAATGCTGAAGTAGTAGGAAAGCAGGAAATTGCAACATATTCTTTTGCTGCTAGGGGTCGCCAAAATCCCCAAAGCTACGTCTTTTGTGAGATCACAGCACACAGTATCATTTGTTAAGCGCTCATTTTCCCTCTCGAACTGTAAAACAACTGACATCAGCTTTATTAGTGTAACCATCCATTATTCTTTTCTCCCTGTATTTACCTCAGAGGAAAATCCCCACCCCATGAAACTACTCAGACAAGACTTTGGAAGCAAGAGTGGGCTGTTTTGGCTGCCTCTCAGATCTTGTGGAACTTGGAGAGCGTTCTATTCATTTCGAGCTAACTCTGCTCTGCATGTTGTCTCATAAGGTAAAGCCAGTAATGCTGTCTGCTCTGGCTTCAGCCTCCCTGTCCCTCAAGTGGACAGCCGGGACTATAAAACACTGTAGTTGATGAATAGTCTTGGCAGTCCGCGGTTCTGCTTGTTCGCTAATACACAAAATGCAAATGTTTGGAAGAAAATCTACGAAGAGGGAAAAGACCAGAGGAGCAGAAAGGAGGGGGTTGGCCTAGCACAAAACTTTATTCATGAATATGCCAGGCACCGTCTCAAAACAACGGCCCCCTGAAAGTTGGACAGCAGCGCCGACCGCAAACATGAACAGAGGGAGACAGAGAGAGCACAATGCCAATATGTCACACGCTAAATAGTTTTAAATTAGAGCCTGTATACGCCTGTTGGAGACTACATTCATCATACTCAACGTTGGTCTGTTTCTTGCAACCCTGGCAGTAAGAGCTTCCACATGCCAGTGTCAGCGCTGGGGAGAAACAGAATCGGGTTATCAGCAGAAGTTTACTTGTCTTTAATCAGCCTGTAGCTAATTACCAGGCTTCCACACAGCATGGCCATAAGTCATTAATCATACGGGGCGTCTGGGAGCTCTCAGCTTTGTCCCGGACCACTGCAGTCGACAGGAGCTCCCCTTTTCCATGATGGAGCGCTCTCCCTCCGCTCCTATATACCGTCTCCCTCATAGCAGCCTCTAGCGGCACTGGCGTCAACTATTATGCAGCAAATTACAGGCCTTGTTGGAGATACCCACACTAAGGGCATCTGTTGTGTTTCCTGCTTCTCCTCCCCATGCTCACGCTCTGCATACACAGCTTCAAAGTGTTTATTTCACATTATATACAGTATACATCCAGGCCACAAATCAGTCAACGTTGAGCCGGTGATGTCAGAGTTTTTACAAGCAGCCACTAGTTAGCTTGACCGACTGCATCTGAAGTTGCCATGGAGAACAGTGGGGCTTGTGAAAGTGGAGGTGAGGAATAAAATTGTCATTTAGCCGGACCAGGTGATATATCATTCTGTCCGAGCCGCGACGCCCACGCTGGCTGATGACTAAATGGCCGTGGCTGTTTTCAAATTACAACACACAGAGGTTGTAAGGTCTCCACAAGGATCCATCTATGCTCCTGCGACAGCAACATTTTTAATCTGCTGTCCATACTTATAAAGGTTCATCTGCGTGACAGCACTGATGGATTATTCTGCTGCAAATGCTTCTAGTAGTAGCAGCAATGTATGAAAAATATCAAGTCGGCATGTATGAGAGGGAGCCAGGGGACGAAAGATATGGACAAAAGGCAAGACCAAAGAGGATGTCTTGTTCCATCACTCTAATGCCTCGGACAGCTCCATTCACTGTCCTCCATCACTCAATGACAGCAGAGATTTCCTGAGACCCAACTCCTGTTTCCGTGCTTCTAAAATTCCACGGACAAATGTACACTTCCAAGCATCAATCTCAGGAGAAGAAAAAAAAGAAAACTTGAAGGCAGCTGGCAACTGTAAAGTGGGCCTTTCAGCTGCTTTTCATGCTACTGCATGGCAAAAGACTATGGTTGGCTGAACCTCTCCATCCACCAGGTTGAACAAAACATCCCTTTGTGCACTTTGGAGGTCAACCTGTTTCCCATCAGGAGTGACACATATGTGCAACACAGAAAATGTAGTGTTAGGAGAAATTCTTTGTGTTGAGTGTAAAGATCCGTGCCACTCACGAGAGGCACTTTTTGCTTTAGCTGCACTATGTTGAAAAGCGGCCGACTTCAGCTGTTTGAGCACAAGGCTGTGGAGACAGACAATGCGTCATGTAAAAGTAAAAGACTGGCATCCAATGAAGGATTGTTTAAAGTCACAACTGCCAGCGCTTTATGCCCATCATTTATCTTGTTACCAATAGATCAAACTCACTTCATGGCAGAGTCATAAAAATGTATGAGAATGTAAATGGCTGAGTGACCCATTCATCTTGTTTAAAGTGGCAAATGTAACATGCTTCTCATCCCGGGTGATAAACTCATACTTCACTCTTTTATGAAGGATTCATTGTTGATGGTGCGACATCCTGAATTTCATTACAGCAGCAGGTAGAGTGCCTCTGCCAAGGTACTCCCGCGGCAATCCACCGAGAAGTAAATCACCACAACTGTCGCTCGTGTGGACAGACTGGGATGCAGCCTTTTTTACTGCACCAAGCATTAATATGACCTCAACGCTTTGCTCCTGCCATTTTAAAGCCAAGGGAGTTTTATCCACCAGTCAAAGATGAATGCAGGCTTTTTGAAGTCGCTCTGGAAAAAAAAACACACTTGTGACATTTTTACTTTGTATTTCTTTTCCCAGTGTGCAGTTTTCTGTAAAATAACACCAATTTTGATTTCCTCTCTACTGTAACTACCATTTGGCCTATCTTGGTTTGAAAAGCTGGATTAAAAAAAAAAAAAAATCACCAAACGGTTTTAAATGTTAACATTTTTTTTAAACACAGCGAGTGACTGACTGAAGTTCTATAATATGAGTAATTTTGGATATTTTATATTTCTGTGCGTTAGTGGAGCCAATCTGAGTGCTGAGAGGATCTGAATGTTTGTGATTTACTCAAGTAAGAATATTATTTCTTCAAAACATTATTACACAAATTGACGTAAAAAGCGCCGCCTGAAACTACTCCAAGAAATACATTCCGTTTGTGTAGGTTCTCAGTCGTACAGGAGTTGTCCATCGTAGGCCAACATTTTTCAGTCTTCATCTGTACTCTGTAGTTGAAGTGTAGGATGTTTCGATCTTAGTCCAAAGATCGTCCTTAGCTTAATAACGACTTGAGCACGCTCGTGGGTCTCTTAAGAGTAAACCAGAAGGAGGAGCAACCTCTAAGTCCCTCCTCTCTTGGTGCTAAAAGTAGGAAAACATCTTAGACTATTCATACTTAATATGGCTCGTTACCTTTGTATTGTCTCACCCTGGGCTAAGTTCTAAGTCTTTGTGTAGGTTCTCAATCGTGCAATGACCTAGAACTTAGCCCAGGGTGAGACAATACAGAGGTAATGAGCCATATTAAGTATGAATAGGCTAAGATGTTTTCCTACTTTTAGCACCAAGAGAGGAGGGACTTAGAGGTTACTCCTCCTTCTGGTTTATGCTTAAGAGACCCACGAGCGTGCTCAAGTCGTTGTTAAGCTGATGACTTTGGACTAAGATAGAAACATCCTACACTTCAACTACAGAGTACAGATGAAGACTGAAAATGTTTTGCCTACGAGGTCCAAGAAGTACAGTTCCTTTTAAAAGTTACTCTTGTTTGAGTAAATGAAACTGAGTACTTGCCACCTCTGTATATGTATATAACGTGGTTCGAAGTTTGATTTAGCTTACGCAAACTTTTAGTATACAGTAGGTTTTCATTTTGCCCAAAGTCTTGCTCAGTACAAAGACACCCAGACTGAAGTATCCACGCATTAGCCGACATTGCAGGACACTGAGGCGGTTTATGCTTCTTGTCAGTTGGAGGGCGTGATGAAGCAATGATTAATATGGGGGATGTTTGGAAATGTAAATCTCTTGCTGCAGCACAAATAAACCAGGGGGGTTTCTGGGGATGATTAAATGGACATTTCACAGATGATTGAGCATGCAAAAAGTCATCCATTCCCCCTCCCTAACTCGGTAAACAGCTCTGGCTACCTCCTTTTTCCTGCGAAGTATACGATGGTCGTTGCGGTTTTATACGCACACACAGACCATTGAAGACGAATGAGTGGCTCAATTTATATAACCACTGGGATCGCCTGATTAGGTAATTTATATGGAGGACAGGTTTATAACTGCTAACTCACCGTCATGTCCCGCAACAATTATTCCTGAAATCCGGCTGTAAAAGCAGACCGTAAATTTTGCATTTTTCTTCGGCTGTCATCAGGTCCCATAATGTGAGATCTGATTTCCAATAAATCTCGTTTTTATGAAATGGAAGGCAATTACATCAGAGGAGAGACTTTCCAAATTGATCCAAGTGGGAGAGAGTGGCGTGTCTAGTGCTGGGTGTGAGATTGCCCTTAGAGACCCGGGTGAATCCTTAGAGTTGTCGGTCCAGCTAAATAAAAGGTTTCGACATCACATTCATAACATTCTACAGAGCATGTATCAACAATAACTCTTAATAATAACTACACCTTATTTAGTCTGAACAAATGATGAATTAACACTCAATTCACCATGATTTAGGCAAAGTAGTGATGCACCAATACCACTTTTTCTCAAACCAATTACATGTACGAGTACTTTGATTTGAGTACTGGCTGATGCCGAGTACAGATACGAGTATAAGGCATTTTCTTCAAACATACATAGCTGGGTTAAAGTGATTACTTCTAATTTCTTTACTGGAGTCATTTATCAATCATTTTAAGAGAAGTTTGATCAGAATTATACATTTAAAGTAAAGCTACTTAATTGAATATAATATTTGTAATGGAGTATGTGCAAGCATTTTTTTTTTGGGATTGTTCATTTAAGAAGAAAATTGTAGGAAATACTGTATTTATGTTCACATTGTACACACTGCTCATATCCAATAGTTACTCAGAGCCTGTGTTAGCCTCACTACAGCTAGGGTGGGAATAGATTTGGTTGTTTTTGCGAGCTTGCGATAACTTACTAAGTTAGCATATAGGATATTTTAGCTCCAGGAGCAGCTAAATGTTGCTCAGTATGGACATGCTACACCTCTTTTAAAAGCTCTTTCTGAGCCCTTTTCATCGTTGGGTTTGTTTTAGTGCATCTCAATTATAAAGTGTTACCAATCTCAACTTCTATGAACTTTTGACCATTGTTTTCACATCAAGAACTCACCCAGAGTAGCATTTCACTTTATTCATGCAAGTATGAGTAATCCTGTTTATTTTGATCTTCTGCCACAGTATGCACTTCGATCCGTATTTCCGGGATTTTGTTGTGTAATAGATAGAATCGGGAAGTGTCCTCCACATTTTCAAAGTCCATTCTTAGCTGCACTCAAATACGTTTTAATACAGCGCTATTGAATTGTTAGCATGCTGTTAGCTAAGAAATGCTTGTATCTTGGTGTTTTTCCCCAAGTGATATTAAGTCTTTACTCATCAAGCGTATTTTTAATGCAATGTGAAATATTAATGCTCATATGCCTAATACAGGTTTCTGAGTAACAATTATGCATGAATTGTCCACTTTCATATTGAGGTGAAGAACAGATCACAGTTCTGTCGTATAATTTGACCTGCTATGACCTGGTTTATGGTTAATAACTGTAATTACCGAGCCTATCCACATGAAACAAAAGACTGACTAATAATATTTAAACAGTGTTGCCTTTTGGAACTATTCAGATGTCATGGGAATGTATGGGTCCCTAACATGATTGGCCCCTGCCCCCTATCTGAAATATTGACGTCTCCAAATCCTATCCCCCGAACTGTTGATCCAAGTTGGGGAGAAAGTAACATATCTAGGACTCAGCTGATGACAAAAAGCTTTGGTAATTCCAACAATCTATCACACGATTGGTGACAGACTGACACGCTTTTAAACAGAGCGTCTACGAAAATCACAACTAAATTACTATCAGATGTCATGTAATATTCAGCTAATTATAAACATCCATTACTTCTGTAGTCCAAAGTATACAATTCGTTTCCAAATGTGATGACTGAAGTTGAATGATCAGTGAGAGGTTTATTTTGCTCTGTAGTGACGTATAATACATGGTGCAAGTATTACCATTACATAATATTTTTATATTCGGAGTACTGTATTAAGATTTAAGGGAAAACTTCTTTCAGTTTTCAGGTTTTGGGCCAGTTTGCTCTTAACATTTAAACTTTCTCCTGGAAACTTATTTTTTCCAAAGCATACAATGAGCTGTTTGATTTCTGTCATTGTTTCGCCATAGATTTATATGGAAAATTGGAACTTCAACAGCTGTTCTCTTCAAATGCAATTTTCTCACAACATCTCCACTTTAGTAGCACCAACAGAAACCAAATGCCCCAGTCTCTGCCTTAATATTTTGAATATTTGCTGTGAGGGATTCATAGCCTGGTTTATTGAGCTTTGAACTCAAAATAACAAGATTCATTTTTACTAATTTTATGTTACTAATAGCTAAAAGCTTCAAATTGATGTTTCTAAATAATTTTTTATTCGTCTGCAGTGTCTCGTCTTCATTTTTTTCTCACCTACTCATAGCCAAAGCAATGTTTTGATATCTGTGCAGCATTTTAAAATGATCTGTTGCTAATGGTAATGCAACATATTTAGCAGTTTATTCAGTCTTAGGCCCTTGTGTCAGATACTTGTTTTCCACTTTAGCACCGTGTGATGGATAATGAAACGAGGGGAAAGAAACAAACAAGTAGGAGTAAAAAAAGACCTTTAAAATTGTAGTTCAGCATTCATCTCAAATTGGTTTGGACGTGTCTCTCAGCGTATGTTGGTTTGTTCTGGACAGCATCTGGTGAGAAGTGGATGTGTGCTATTAACAAGTCCTCTGCTCGGGGTCCCACCCCAGCATGGCTGCTTGTAAATGGCACTCTCTTATGGAGACAAATCACCCACTGGTTTGGGTTTCAATGAAAGGGGATACAGTACGAGTACATAAATATAGCCGTAGGAAGCACCACTAACCATGTGATACTCTAACCATGGACTTTTTATGGCCAAAAGCCAGCTTTCACTCCCAAAAAAGGCAACTTCCAGAAGTCTCACACAGGGCACGAATCATTAGGGGCGCACAAAGCCTGCATTTTAGAGCTGGAGTATGCACAAAGTTCGCGGCCATCAGGCTGATTTCCAATGCAGTCAAATTAAGTCAAGAAGTGGACTTGAGGAAGAAAATGAGGCACTGGCTTTTGGAAAAGGCTACTAAAACATGTCAAATACTAGGAGGAGAAAATTATATTACTATGTTTTATATTTCCATACACTTAAAACAGTCACTCGACAATTGACACCGTAAATGCTTGGAATAAATAAATATCATGGGACATCTGTAGCTAATTTTACACCCTTTGCCGTTTGTCTGCACAGTTCAGAAGCTAACAGAAGTGATGCATGCTAACGCCTGAACAGGATCATCTCTCTGACACGCTGACAGACACGCCACTCTTCACCATGAGACTCAACATCACACAGCTCACGGATCAAATTAGCAATTACAGCTTTGAAGTTCACAAGGTTTAACATTTTGCATCTCTCACGGTTGACTTCCCCATCCGCCTCGTGTTTGTTCAGAGCTGTCACGCCGATCCTCTTCCTTTTTGCCGTAACAAGGCGATATTGTTCTATGGTTACAGTGTGAAAGCGTGCACTCAACCTGTCGGGTCCGCGCTGTGCTGTTTGGAGCTCTGAACTGGAAAATACCGGCCGTCGCCATGTAGTTGTGGACTGCAGTTACGCTCGGCTGCATTACACACACCAGGAAATCATAGAGGTAAAAACCATCACTGAGTTGAGGAAAGGGCGATAGATTGAGCACTTTTATATCCAGTTGTGATATGAATCTTAAGAAATTAAATGCGCACCGATTTTTGGGGATTTTTCTTTGTGGAAGAAAATGTAGTTTCTGAACATTGAAAGGAACAGTAAACACTTGTACATGAATTATAATCAAGATAAAGTGACAAAAGCAAAATCAAGGCCTATACTTTAAAAACAATCATGTCAAAGACAAGTCCATTTTTACTTTCATCATCAAATAAAAATAATGCATTGGCTTTGTATAGCTTCTCTAGACCAGTGGTTCTCAACTTAAAATTACTCCAAGAGGACAAGTTGCGACCCAAATAAGAATTGGATAATGTGAAATATGGTATTTTCCACACAATCTTTGTTGAAAAAACTTGAAATAGCTGGAATCATAACCATTTAAACAGATTACACTGCTAAATAAAATTAAATGAGTAAGTCAAAAAGAAATCTGCCGGGGGTACATGTTTTATGTATTTCAATCACCACAATTGGATATTAATTTTCTTCAAATAACTTTTTTTCTCCCTTACTTTAAGAATAAAAATAATTAATCCACTGGCAGATTTTTTTTCCTTTCACTAATTCAACACTAATTTATTTTTTTACTATTTTGAGTCATTTTAACTTGACAAGATATAACATTTTTTGCAGTGTATTATAGGGTTTCTATACTTCTGTAGTAAATAAAAATTGAAAAAAAGAGTTCCCACTGAAAATCGTCCCGTCCCACCAGTTGAGAACCACTGCTCTAGACTCTCAAAGACACTTTACATTGCATTATTCAATCACTCCTTACTCAGTGGTGTTAAGCTACTAATGTAGCCACAGCTGCCCTGGGATAGACTGACAGAAGCAAGGCTCCCAATCTGCGCCATCACCTCCTCCAACCACCACCAACCACTCACTCTGTCCAGTGTTGGGCAAGTTACTTTAAAATTGTAATATATTCTATATTACTAGTAACAGCTTTAAAAATGTAATATGTTTGTATTACACATTACTGTCACAAACATGTAACTGAGTTGCACTACTTTGAGTTACTTTTGTCAACATATAAACTGTAAAAGTTTAATGTCACTGAGCAAAAGAGCAGTCACAGATGTCCTTTTCCTCAGCCATCCACGTTGTAAAGTGTTTAGTTTTGATGACGTTAGCAACAAAAGCATCTTTCTACACCAGTGTCCAACTTGATTTGGTGCTGTATCTTATTTGGCAGGAGTTGCACTTGTAACTTGAGTTACTTAAAATGTAATGACTAATATATTACTGTATTTTGTTAAAGTAATTTATTATATTCATCAGTTACTGAAAAAGTAATATATTTCTGTAACTAGTTACTTTTGTAGTGAGTTACCCCAAACACTGGCTCTATCATCACATGCATACATGGGCAAAGTGGGGGAAGTGTCAAACATGAGACGACTAGCTCTACCATCCGTGCCTCTGGATTCATTTTTTCTTTATAAATTAGTTGTAACTTAGGTTCAAAATAGCAAAAGTATTTGAAAATGTAATACAATCTGAACCGTAGAAAACAGTACATACTTGCCTTTAGAGTTTAGACAACCCACGCTGTAGCCAACGCCATGAAACTTTTAAACCTTATGGTCGCCATGTCATTGGTAAGGCAAGTTAACTGTTTGGTAACTTGCCACCAAAACTCCCTCAAAGACTGAATAAACAATAATTTCCTGCTATTTACTTAGAGCTCTAGACCCAAAACTCAATTCAGAGAACAGTCACTAATTCTGTGAAAAGCTACCAGCAGTACCGCAAACAGCTGTTGTAATAAATAATAAAGCTTCATAATATTTCATGTAAGAGCAGGTGCACCACAGTATAAACAGTCATTATTAATAGTTGGCATATCAAGTGTCCTATTACTCCATATTCAATGAATGGCATTTACAGAAAGTAAAGTGCCTATAACAGGTTTTGAGTGACATCCATTATCCCTATCCATAACATGAAATTTAAATGACATAATATTTTAATAGATGATGCTTTTGTTTGTCATTACACACAATAAAAGCATAATGAACCGGGCGTGATTCTTTGAACTGGCATTAGCAAACACTGGCCAAAAACAGAGCCATTCAGTTTTGATAATGGCACTCCCTTGTGAGCAAATCATCCATCAAAATTTGGAGCGGCTCTATTTTTACTCACAATACATCAGATGAAGCCTATTAGCCGTGGTCCAGACAGTGGGCTTTTATACGCGCACATACAAAGAGTTGTGCCTGTGACATGTTTGCAGTGAGCAGTTTATTAATCAGGCCGCGAGAGAGTTAAAGCCCCCCCACCCCCACCTTCCCACCCCAATCTATCCATCCATCCAGGCATATGGCCGCGTGCCTGCGAAACATTTTAAAGACAAGCAGGTATATACAACAGGCATTAAAAGCGCACACAGCCATATCCCTGTGAATTATTTAGCCGGAGGAGGCCGTAAATCAGGCTAAGTGTCATACAGTGAACATGGCGCACGGCGGACTGAAAAGCGCATACAGAGTAGGGGTCGGGTATATTGGCAAAAATTAATATCTCGATTATTATTTTTTTTTTCGATATCGATATTCAGATGATATTTTTGCAATCATTCAAAGAGATGTGTGGAAACTGGCAAAGAAGGTCCAGTTGGCCTTTTGACTTGCTGCATCTGACCTAATATTGTATAGATTTACCAGTACGTAAAGATGTGATCATTGATTTAAACATGAACCAAGTCACTGTACTAAAGTCATATTTATTGTAATACGAGAACAGTTTTAAGTTCCCAATTTTTTTTTTTTTTTTAAGTCTTTGTACCTTCTTTTTGTACATATGAATTCAAATTTAAAAATAACTTTTATTCATCTCCAGAGGGGCAATTAGAACGCAGGACACAGAGCAGTTTGCACATTATTAAAAATATGACTTATAACCAACATGTTTCTTTTATTTTAATATCTGCATTTTTGTCCTTGTAACAAACTGTAACTGAGCTAATGGCCACTAGGGGCGCTCTAGTGAAAAAAACATGTGTTTACTCTCTGGGGCCAAATGCTTGGCTGTGAGGAATGCCTGGATTTTATTTAAACCAGAGCCAAAACCAGATATTTTATTAACTGTTTCAGTACATCGGCTTTACTCTTTACATTTTTGGATTGTTTCTTCAACCTGTGATGTGATTTAAGAAGCAACGTAACACAGGTAAGGACTCCGTAGTTGAAGCCTATTGCAAATTGGTAGCAGCCAGGGCCGGCCCAGCCTAATAAGCAGACTATGCAACTGCTTAGGGCTCCCAATAGTGCTACAGACACTACAGGCAAAAGTCAATATTTTGATTTTGGGTCAATTCAATCTCTGAATGTATAAACTTTCACCTAGAAACAAATCAATTGCCAACAACTCACTGTAATGTGTTTATTTATGGCAGTCATTCAACGTTTCTCCATAGAACTTAGGGCTGGGCGATTATGAAAAAAAAAAAAATCTCAATTATTTCCCCCATATAGAACGATTTTGATTTTCGATTAGATTTTTGTCTAAATATGAAAAAAAAAAATAAATAAATAAGGCCTTAACTATAGTAGCAGTGATTATACAGATTGCGGGGCGCGGCCTGTTGTAATGCTACATCGCTTCTAAACTGCACTAACTGCTTAACTTTCTACTACAGAAGCAGAAATGGGCACTTCCCCTCCCACACAGTAGACACAACAACGCCACACAACTCTCACATGACCAGAGACAAAACCAAAAACATGTGCAGAGATTGCAGAAAAGTTAAAGTGTTTGAAGAAACAATGCAAAATTGCAACAACAGCTACGATAGCTAGCACGCAAGCACAGGTTAAGTTTACTATTAACAATTCTTAGAAAAGCATCTCTGGCCTACCTTTTCCATTTGAGTAGAAATCCTAAAGAAATGCTCATGTTGCTTAGTGCTGCGAAATTTGGGGGAAACTGCAGCTCATTTTTTCA
>OMNZ01102379.1:0-15774 GCA_900303255.1 Lesueurigobius sanzi | reverse complement strand
TTGTATAGCGCTTTTCATATGACATAGTCACACCCAAAGCGCTTCACACATGAAAGGGAGGGGGGCTCATTCACTCCATGCTGATGTGCATGGAGTGAAAGAGCTCCATGCACATCAAAATGAATATGTATCTACCTTTTGTTATTTTTTCATTGGTTCTATTATTACTTAGTCCTTTATGTTAAGCACAAAATCTGATTGACAAACGTCCTGACATGAGGAGCACTTTAATGTCTGGGTCAGTCTGGGTCTAAGATTCAAGATTCTTTGTCAAACCATGTGAATGGTTCGAAATGATGTTTCTCTCATCCTTGATTGTGGAGCGGGGGGAGGGGAAAGAGGGGAGGGAGGGAGGGGAGGGAGTTCAGCTTCCCGATGGCCCTGTGTACGAAACTGTTCCTCAGTCGACTGGAACTGACCCATAGATTCCGCAGTCTCCTCCCTGAAGGCATCACCCTGAAGAGACTGTGTGATGGGTGCGAAGGGTCCCTGGCCATTTTGATGGCTTTGCGAGTGAGACGGGTGGAGTACATGTCCTTAATAGAGGGGAGAGGGGCTCCACAGATCTTCTCCGCTGCTCTGACGATGCGCTGGAGGCTCCTTCGGCAGGAGGCAGTGCTGGCGCCTTGCCACACAGTGATGGAGCTTGTCAGGATGCTCTCTATAGTCCCTCTGTAGAAGTTGGACATAACAGAGGCTGGGACTCTGGCTCTTCTCAACTTGTGGAGAAAGTAGAGTCGCTGATTACTTTTCTTGACCAGTGATGTGGTGTGCATGGTCCAGGAGAGCTTCTCTGTGATGTGCACACCCAGGAACCTGAAGACCTAAAACACCTACAACAAGCATCGCGTGGTAACGCTATGAAGTTCGCCCGCGCGCTGTTTCATTCTCCGTCGTTATAATACATCCCTACTTTCCTCTCGTCTTTTTTTTTTTCTTCCGCGGTGTTTGTAGCTCCGCCCCTCTTGTGTCTTAAAGGGATTTCCCCCCTAGGCTTGTGTGTTGTCGCCGTAGTCTTGCATTAAAGCTCAACGTATCTTGGCTCCTCTCTTATGGGCTGCCGGCACACTGCGATAGCCCGGTTTATTTAGTCAGGCTGGGCTAAGCGTGACTACTAAAGCCCTGAACGAGTTTGGTGAAACGGACTAAGCCTGAACTCATGTGTTTATGCTTAGTTAAGAGAGAAGTCAGGCCGTAAGCCTGACTTTACTGAGCTGGTTTTATGAAACAGCCCTCTGGTCGCCTCATAATCAGGATTTGATTTGAAATAAATAAACAACAAACAAGCGTTGCAAATCGAATAGGGATGGAACAATATCAAAATCTCACAATACGATATCGATATTGATCTCACGGTACAATATTTATTGCGATATTGTGGAGAGGCTCACTGTATTGTAAAATAGCTCACAATATTGTGTTTATGATGATGATAACAGAAAACTGATATTTAATCTGCTTCTGCCTGTCACCAGGCGGCGGGAGCTTTCTTATTCTTTTTGTTTTTGATGGATACCTGCCCTGCATGGGCATTTTTTTTAATTATATTCGCCTGGTATTTATTTTGTTTTATTGCTTCTTAAACAGCTCCTCATGATGCACCATGAAGTGCTTGGACTCTTTAGATCACATTTAATTTGTATCATCTGAATGCTGTAGTTGGATCATATCAATGAAATACTCATGATAGAAGCAGAAAAATAATCAAAAAAATTAGGCGAAAATTGCTCAGTGAACTTTTTTGATAATTACTCCACTAATATACTGTATGCCTCTCTTTCATAAAAGGCTATAAACCTGACCTTCTATGTGCCATCTGTTTTTATTCTCTATGTTTTCATTTTTAGAAGTAAATAAAATAAAAATTGTCCCAAATGTTACCCCATATACAGTACTTACAAATTGTGGCTGATGGTAGCTGACTAGTGACACATTTTCAGGATGAAAAAGTCAAAAAGCCGTTTTTATCTAGTACTGTTTTGAATCCCTGGGCGATTGTGTAAAGTGCAGAATCAGCAGTTTGGTAGAATGCTAGCTTAGTAATTTTTGACACAAATTTTCAACACAACTTCACACCCCTAACCAGAGAAGGACATGCCTGAGTTTTAAAGCCCAAAACCTCATTCCAATGCAAATAACTGTCTTTTCCTCGCAGTGATATTGGCTATAGTCGTTGGTGATGCAGGCAGCTACTACATATAGTAGCGGCAGTAGGGTTAATATCGTAACACAACCACGATGATATCAAGACACTTACTGCCGCGATATCGTCAATATCGTTACATACATGAAATCTAATATTACCAAACTTTGCAATTGGATATTATTTCTGTGCAGTCACACAGGCCTCCGACTGAGCTGGACAAGGCCCAGACCAATGCTTTGTCAGCGCTAAGCCTTTTTTTTTTTTTTTTTACCAGCCACAGTGGACAATGGAAAGCACAAACCACTCCAACCTCCAAACACGTAGACATAAAATTAAATCCATGATTAAAAGTTACTCTTGTGTATTCTTTGCCTTTTGAGCATTTGCGGATTACGTGCACTACAAGTATTTCGAACAGCCAGTCCCCCCAAAAAAGTAGAAAGATTAATCTCATCTCGCAGTGTGAACATCCCTATAGACACATTTGATTTGCGAGACATGTCCGATAACAAGATACGTGTCACTCAAATGAAAATCCCTCTCTGTCAAAAAAGGCACAGCGTAATCTCTGAAAGGGATTACACAGGACCGTCCTATTGTCACTGCTTTGGTGTGTGTGAGTGCAGGGGCTAAATTTTTAAGGATTTATCCCAACTACACACATTGCTCTGGGACTACTTTTAACACAACACAAATGAAAATCCAAATGCAAAAAGGCTATGAAACAAAAGCGAAATCCCTCTGATGACAATTTTCAAGCCACGACGAGGGACCCTATGAACCAGCACAGATGGGCTTAGATTACCGTAATGCTTCGAAGTGAGAGAGGCGCGGTCCGCGGCTATTGTCCTCGGGCTTACGGACCGTCACATGGCACTAAAACATTTGCGCAAATCACCTCTTTTTTGCTGGTTTTTTGCTGCTATTAGATGCAGCGTTAAGAGTGCAGATGGGTATTGTTCTAGCGGGGTCGTGGCCCTAACCTTAGCACAAGCGTTATAGCCGTTCAGTGCTATGGCAGGTCAGGCCACTGTTCGGAATGTGAGTAGAAGCAGAAAAACACAAGGGATTGTGGCGTTTATGGCACTGGTAACTCCACTGACCCATGGTTAATGCGTGTTTTCTAACATGCGCTTGACCCGTGTGGGGCTCATCTGTGAAAGTAACAGTGGGACATATAAGGGAGGATCTATATGCATTTACATGGTTCCTGCATTATCAGTCCTAGATGTATTTTCACAATTTTTAACTATCAGGAGGCCAGACCTCTGCACTCCACTTTCTCTTTCATTATAAACAAAAGTTTGTAGAGCTATGATCTGTCTTGCACAAAGCGAGTCTATGTGGATCTGTCCTATCGGCTCATGAGCCTAGGTCTACTCTGGAGCTGCATGTTACGCATCAAGTTTATTGTCCCCAGAAGGACATAATGACCAATGGTTACCCGCGAGCCTGCTTGGACGGATCGGCGAAGGGGAATGATTATTTGTGTATGTGAGGGTATTTTTGTGGGGGTCCGGAGGTTGGGTGGGCGAAGGGGAATGATTATTTGTGTATGTGAGGGTATACTTCTGGGGGTTGGGAGGTTTGGTGAGTGAAGCGGAATGATCATTTGCACATATGAGGGTATACTTATGGGGGTCAGAGGGTTGGGTGGGTGAAGGGGAATGATTATTTGTGTATGTGAGGGTATACTTGTGGTGGTTGGGTGAGTGCAGGGGGATGGTTATTTACACATATGAAGGTATACTTGTGGGTGAAGGGGTTTGATTCTAAGTTGTAAAGCGCTTTGTGTTCCATTCTTGTATGAAAAGGAAAAAAAAAAAAAGATTGATTGATGAACCCTGATGCCAGTGCCATGCTGGAGGCACATAACATAACTGTATTTAAATAGGGAAAGCGTGGAGGAGCTCGGTGGCTTCTAACTTCAACCTCTGAGAATCCCAATGGAATACGTCAGCAGAGGCTAAATGGTGACAACATCTTTGGCGTCTTATGTTACAGAGGGCACGCTCCAGACAGGTACGCATCGACTCATCTAAGCTCATGTAAGAACACATCTCAGGATGAAAAATAATGGCCTATTCCGTTAATGAGGAAAACATTACACATTCTTTGAAAAGAGTGAAGTCATATTACTGGGGGCCCCGTGGAATTGTTGGATTAGTGAAGGGGGACGCGACCTCCTGGACTTTGGGAAGGGCTGGTTTAGACATTACAACATCTGTTTGGACATTATATTTGTTCCTTGGTTCACTGATTTGCTGTCCATGAAGTCCTCTTAGTCCCTTGTGATATTGGGCTCTATAAAAATTAATTGATTGATTAATTGATTGATTGAAAAAGTAAATGGAAATCTGTGCACTCCGCCAGCTCCTCTGAAAGGGATAATGGATGACCAAAACGACTGAACAATTGAGTTAATTTGCATAAACAGATAAGTGTCATTAACACAAATTAACATAATTAACGTAATTTTGACCAAGTCCTATTTAGTGTAGCGGAAACATTCAGCCATTTGTTGCTGATCAAATTCATTTTACTGGTGTCACCTTTAGAGTACGATAATACACAAGTTTGCCAAAAACTCTAAATGGAGATATCTGGTTTGGTAAATGAACTCTTCAATTTTCAAATTGAAATGAAGGTGAAACTGGAAGTCCGTGGCAGATGGGTTGAGAGTGATCCACATTCGTCACTGCTACACCTTTGGAAATCCACACCGTCTCCTTCTGTTAACATGCCCCTCATGACTGTGACCTCACTTCATCAGGGTCAGGGAGGCCGGACCTGCGTTTGGCCAAAGTGCATAGAATAGAATAGTCTGGATGGTGGATAAGCAGCATCAAACAACTTTTTAAGAAATCCAAGCTGTTCTGCAGGCTGGTAGAGCCAAGACCCCACTGCTGACACACAGAGAGGTAGTTTGCGCTGAAACCGATGTAGTAGTAGTTGTTGTTTGAGGCTGAGGTCCTCTGATAGTGCATTCAGACCAAAGGCGATGGAGGTGCTAGGAGCGAGGCGGTAGGTGCGATGGATGTGAGTAGAGCGAGACGATTGGCACGATTTGAGCGACTAGAGTGGAGCGAATGGGGTGATAGACACGTTTAAGGTGCGTCTCGAGCGGATAAACAATGTGGAAACTTTTGCATCAAATCCCGGCGCGTTAACCAATCAGGGACTGAATCAGCGAGGAGATCGCATTGACAGGTAAAAGTTGTTTCTGTTTTTATTTTAATTTGTACTCAAACTAGGGTAGAGCTAACTGATACATGCCATACCAACTTATAAAGCACTTTAAAAACACTGATACTGATAGCAACTGGCCCACCACAAATGTGGTAACGTGTCACTATTTTTCAATGGCCAATTCTCCATATAAAGTGACCTTTTCAAATGAAAATATTGTACAATTTAGCTATATTTTTATTGAGCACTGATTGATTTACTAACCGATGACAGAAGGACAAGTGGGGAAGACAGCGGGGGATAGTGCTAACTGGACAGCTCCTCAAACAGGGCCTCAGACACACGGAAATACTGCTGGTTGCAGCTGTCATCCAGGCACAGTGTCTCTGGAGGATGAACCCAGGGACTGCACTGCCGCCGTTCAACTTTCACAATAAAAAAAATATTGCTGACTCGCTCAAAGGAAATGTCCGTCACGTTGGCTTGAATCATAAACAGGGAACAGCAGCAGGACAACAGCTCCGACTATTGAGTAGAGGCGAAATATGGGCGAAACTTCACTGGTGAATAGAGTGAATTTTTCAGGCGATTGAAGCGTGAACTTTCAAAATATTCAAACGATTAACGGCAGGCGTCTCATTAGATTTTTCTGCTTCCATTGCATTCTATGTGAACGCACTGACAGTTCTCTTCTCTTTGTGTTCTCCATTCTTAGTATGATAGGCGCAGACATACAATGCAAAGATTGAGTCAACTTCTCTCCATCTCATAATAATATTTTACATTGCCCACACCTGTTCCACCTGTTACTTGCCACAGGTGAGTTTAAATGAGCATCAAGCATGAGCTTGAAACAATTTGAAACCCACAATTTTGAAAGGGTGTCAATAATTTTGCACATTTTTTGAGTTTTGTGTGAATATATGACAAATTTGTCGTTTCTGCTGCTTTTTTGCACTGTTCCTAAACACACAAAGGAAATTAACAAAACATGTGTAATTGGACTAACTTTCTGGGAGGATAAATACTTACTTTTTAATGGAAAAAGTTCAGGGGTGCCAACACTTTCTTTCCTAAGATGTCTCCATGGAGAGATGTTGACTAAAGGCAACCTATCCCTTGTTCATGTGTAGTAATATGACCATAAGTCCTTCTTGTAAATTTACTCCATTAATAGTTAGTTGTTAGAAATGAACACTCAACTAATTTCTCTGTCTAAACTTTGCCTACATCACCAAACTGAATTGTGACTGACTTTTGACCGTCTAGTCCCAGTGGAAGTACTAAGTAACCCCTCTCTCTAAAGGCTTTTTACCCTTTTGCCCTGACCGTAGAGACCCCGCCCCCTCCATTCCCCATCTCTCTGCCTGCCCCCCCACTTACCCAGCAGGGGGCATTGGCAGGGGTCCCGTAGAATTCAAAATAAAGCACACACTCCTTTGATAAGTGGCAGCTCACATAGGGCCTACATTACACCAAACCAGCATGCACATTTGTCAACTGGAGATGTTTGGAGACGAAGCGTAGCACCATGATCCCCACCGGACCACTTTTCTATACTTCTACACAGCAGGACTAACAAGAGACCGCATGGAGGCTGTTGCAAAGTTTTGTTAGCCGTTTGTGCAACTCTGTTGTCTGTAACCAGCGAGGTAGGGCTTCTAACCCAATAAATCCCGGTCTAAACTAGGACTAAAGGCTCATTTACTGTATGCTCTACGTTCAAAACACATACGGATACGGAGCTTTCTGTCCGTTTCGTCCATCACATTATTATTATATTATGAGTTTTGCGAACTTTACAGCTGATGTAGTTACTCATCTTGTTGACATTTCGGAAGCGCTGCTCCCAACTTTTTCCTCCGAGATCACATGACTGTGGCGCTTGGGTCACGTGATCAACGGTAAGAAGAATATATTGAGGAGAAGTGTGTCCAAATTGCCAACAAAATGAGTCCACTATAGTCTGCTACACAGTGGGGGACTATATAGTAAAAGTGTAAATAGGGAACAGTGTGGACATTGGGATACAACATCAACATTATCACGTCACTTTGCTCATTGAAATCTGTAAAGTGCTGTTAAATGTCAAATCTCCACGAGGAATCAGGAGGTTAGGGATGTGTTCTGCGATTTGAGAAGACATTTGAACCACAACTTAAGTCATTTCAGAGCTCATTCATTCCTCTTCTCCGCGGCACATCCTCTGCTGATAGACTAAATCAGGAGAGGAGTGCTTTGATTGGCCTGGGGGCTTGTATTCGGCCCAAATGGGGACAGAGTTCAGTCTCATCGGACGTTTATTGCTGCAGGGAAAGGGGCTATTTGCTGTAAACTGTTTATAAAGCTCTGTCACTATCTCTGCTGCACAGCGTAAATACAGGAACAGCCCTCCCTGCGGTAATGTGTCGTAAACTTTGGAGACACGCACAGCCGGACACTTCCTGGACAACACTTGCACCGTGTACTAGAGGACAGGGAGCACATTTTTACTCGGGTCAGAGTAGTATTTCAATAAATGAGTATGCATTATGGACACCTTATCTTGTTTTGATTTACTTAAGTGCACAAAACCAGCATAGAAAACACATTTTTTTTTACAGCAGACAAACTACATCAAACATGCAATCAAACTGATTTACTCTGAACATTTTGTCAGTTACATATCTGCAAAAATAAGAGGCTCATTGATTTCAGATTAGTGTTGCATTACATTAGATATAATTTTCCAGCGTACATTATATCAATTCAAGCACTATTAAGTAATTTTCTGATATGAGACAATCATTTATTGTGTAAGAATGTTTCTCAAAATGGTCTTGGTGGGCCAAAACTTCCATGATAGAGGGCCAAATTTTGCCCCCGGGCCTGACGTTGCCTATTGTCTACATTTCTTTGTAGTTTGGTCCCTAAACATCGTAGCTACCATGTCAATGTAGAAAAATGACCAAACTCAGCCTTTACGATGGTTAGTGTAGCTTCTCAGTCATACAGGAGTTGTCCATCGTAGGCAAAAATTATTCAGTCTTCATCTGTACTCTGTAGTTGAAGTGTAGGACGTTTCGATCTTACTCCAAAGATCGTCATCAACTACTGATCGAAATGTCAACTACAGAGTACAGATGACGACTGAAGAATTTTTGCCTACGATTTGCGACGGTTATTTTATGAAGTTTCTCCGAGCCGAGAACCAGGAAATATTGAAAGATTAATTATAATTAGATTAGATAATACTTTATTGTCAGATCAGAGATCTGAAATTTGTTTTTCAGGTTCAGCAGCTCCGAATCAACACAAACACAAGGACATCACACGGATACAAGACATTTCACAGAGACATGAAAAGCAATTGTCTGCTCGCCATTACACTGTTTGATTTTATGAATTAAGCTCCTCATTTAGTTTCAGGATGAACTGATGAACAAAGGAGTTCTTCAATCTGACTCTGTTAAAGCGTGGCGCACGGTACCAACGCCCTGATGGTAGAAAGAAAATATTTTGGCAACAACTCGCCCATGCGCTACTAAACTCTAAAGCACCTTTTCAGCGAATCACGTTTTCCCTTCACTCTTGCATCGAGATAATCACTTCAGTAGCACCAACAGACTCCAAACTGTCCAGTTTTGTACTTAACAATATTCTGAAGATTTGAAGATTTGTTCGGAGGGATTTTTATTTAATTCCTAGCCTGATTTATTGAGTAGAGATGGAGATGAGTGCATCAGTGGGTCCAAAGGTAATAGGCAGAACAGGTGCTCTTCAGGACAAAGTTCATGAGATAGCATTGACGGCTACAAACCCTGTGTGATGGGCGAAAGGTAGATGCTCTTCAAGGGCACACCGACAAGTCCGAGGCACTCTGATGCAACATTTTTTTATTATTCTGTGCGGAACGCCAACGCGCTTCGATCTACAGCGGTCTTCGTCAGGGCATATTTATTGAGTATTGAATCCCAAAAAACAAGGCCAAATTTGAACTTTTACAGATTTATTCACTAATAACTAGTTCTAATCTGGCTTTATCCACTATTTTCATTGATCGGTTGATTTTTGAAATGTAGTCCTATTCAAGCATGTGTAACTGAGTGAATGTAAGGGCTTGTTAACATGAACTGCACAAACCATGCCAAGGCTAAAAAAAGGAGCGGAGACACAAACACTCCAAGCTCTTGTCTCAACAAACCACAGTGTGTTAGTTTGATTGGTGTCCCCAGTCACTAAACAGACCGGAGACAGATTCTTTCACAACATCAACAACACGAGCCGTTTCCTATCCCCGTTCCCCTGACCCCTTCCCCTAATCCAGGGATTTAGGGAAAATTACTGCAAGTCGCTATGTCCAGGAGTTTTTTTGTCTCCACATCGAGAGTCTCACTGGGACTGTTTAACAATGATGAGTGCTTAGGCCTAATAGGCACATTGAGGGCCTCTTGGCTACATTCTGTACTGAATAGTATAGCAGTTGTGATAGGAAATGCATGTACTAATGATCTTGAATGCAAAACAGACTTTGTATGAGATTGTTATAATGTTGTTCCCTCACCAAAAACATACGTAGAAATGCTTTGCTTCATTCAGTTTTGACTAATTTTCTGCTGAAGTGCTCTGTGTATTTCCTGGAATGTGTGTAATTAAGTGTGTAGAAGTGTAAGGTGAGGAATATAGAATGAGCGAAATCAATTTGAAAGTTTTGGTATTATATAAAAATCTGGTATTTTCATTCATAAAAATGACCAAAGTTGGCTAAATTTCTGGAGACAAAATCTAAATAATGTATAGAGCCAGGTTTAAATATGGTTTTAGTTTGTTGATACGGTAGTTACAAAGATTTGTTCAGAGGGGATTTTGGATATATAGTGAAAACATTTGTAAAAAAAAAAAAAAAAAGAAAGAAATACATTTCACCTTGTTTTTTGAGGTTCAAATCCCAGGCTACAAATTAAATATTGAAAAATACCTCTAAACAAACCTTCAAAGTATTATTTAGTACAAGAATCAGTGCAATAATTACACCCCATAATGTAAAGAATAAGCCATTGATGTATTTTCAGGTGAAAGTTTAGATGTTACAAGAACAAACTGGCCAAAAACTTGAAAATTTAAATTTGCCTGCAGTGTCTCCCATCAAAGCCTGTTGAATAGCACTGGACCTGTTGTGAGCTGTTCAAACTGTTTACAAATTGATGAAGTCATCAGAATAGCACAAGTGCTCTCATGCGCTTGGTGCTATTCTGATGATGTCATCAATGTGTTGGCATGCTGTTGGCTCAAAGATCTGTGATTTAAACAGTGCTAAATGTCTGGATGCGTCAGCTGCTTGATGACCATTCACCAAAACATCCTGTGACCGCAAGAGAAAACAACATTTCGGCGACCAAAATGAGATGACGAACTTCGGATGCGGGTGGGTCGGGTAATAAAGGGCACTTATTTTTTTTGCTGTATTGCATTATTATCCATAAACCTCACTCATAGTAGGCTGTGCTTTGTTGTTTCTCCAGTTTAATAGGCATCACTAGTGTCATCGTGGCGCCTGTTGTGTCACTTTAATCACCATGCACCAAATGCACAACGACGCACCAGCTCACACGCTGTGGCCTATAGGACTATTTACTGAAATGAAGAAGCAGATGCAGATCTATCAGGATGAGAGCATGTGTATGACTTTAATCGGACAAAGCATATTGCCAATTTGATACTTGGTGGCTTTGGAGCCTTTATAGAAAAGTAATTTGGGTACATACTGTATGATTCATTTATCTTTTAAATGTATTAGGATAAAAGTGCTCAATAAAAATACAGTACAAGAGCTTAAAGCTATAATAAGCAGAAAAACTTTCTGGCCCGGCCTTGTTGTATTCTCACAATGCATCACTACATTTGAAACTGCATCTAACTTTCTACTGTAGAAGCAGAGACAAGTCCCCCCCTCCCCATGGACCTCCCGCTTCACAGTGCACTCCCACAACACCCCTCACCTGCCCCACCCCTCACCTGCCCCACCCCTCACCTGCCCCACCCCTGTAGATACTTACATTCAGTTGCAGTTGAAATCCTTATGAAATGATCAAATCTGTTTCTCTTAATAATGCACATTGTGATTTTTACCTCTAGAGGCCGAGATGCCACTGACAGTGGTTTAGCGCAGAGTGAGATGTTCAAGGAGAGTGGGATATAACACTTCAGCACGATAAATGGAGTTCTAAATGCTTTATTCTAAATGCCAAAAACACAGACGTGCATTTTAGTTGTATTTTAGAACCTACAGTATTCACAAGTGTTAATATGTTTGCCAAGTATATTATTTGAGAGAAACTGGACACAAAGTGCTCAGGAAGTCAGTACCACAAACACTCCTCCTACATCATAATTCTCTATTCACATTTTCGAAGAAGCCTTTATTGTACTGGGCTAATACATATTAAAATCTTTTAAAACATGTTGCTGGTTTCGGCTCCAACAAAGCCTTGCTCAAGAAGTGTACAGGATATTATTTATTCTGCTGTAAATATTTGTTGCGCACAGAGCAGAGTCCACTATAGACACCTATGAAGAAAAGTCATGTAGAATAGCTTAGCTTTAACGTAGGATGTTGATTCACTCTAGAATTCCCTCCGTCTACTGTTATTGTACAGCTTTGTTTCTTCTCCATAATCTACCACAATGCACCATGATGCATTATGTCATGTCACAGACCACGGTGTTTTGTTTGGAATCCAATGACAAGGACTCTTTTCAAAGCAACGTTTCCACTTTACAGGTTGACTTTAAAACAGGGCCACTAAAATGTTTCACATATTTCTGAATCATTTTCTCCTCCCGCACACATTTGGCCCAGGGCTCGCAGCACGCGGCCTGTCACCTGTCGGGGTGATTTATACCTCTGAGGTTAAACCGGCTTTAGTTCTCATTGAAGACACAGGAGGGGGGGGCGGGGACAGGTGCGGGAGAACTTACCTTATAGGGCACTTCCTCTTCCGGTCGCTCTGCAGGTAAATTTACACACTGCAAAAAAAACATAATAATAATAAAGTAAATGTATCCACTTTGTATGAAAGGACTTGGATTTTGAATAATAGGCACGCAGGGTTGCCAGGTATCTGCAGCTCAAAACCCATGTACGTCAAAATATTTGTCTAAATCAGTCCTTCCCAAACTCCAGCAGGTCCTGGCCCCCTTTATTAATCCAACAATTCCACTGAGCCCCTGGTCTATATCATTGGTTCCCAAAGTTCCCAATATACTGTTCAGTTTAGGACAGCATATATTTGTGAATTGAGGTCAAATAACAAAATAAACTAAATAAATCCACAATAACACAGTATATTTTAAATGTTTTGCCACTTTAAATTATTACAAAAGGCAGATACTTTTTACAGTGGGGGTCCCGAGTCATTCACAGGTTCATTTTGGGGGTCGCGGCCAAAAAGAATTGGGAACCCCTGGTCTATATGACGTCCTTCTTTTTGAAGAATATCTAATGTTTTCCTCATTCATTTCCTATACATTTACATATACGTAACGTAGCAAATCATATTAACTACACTGCAACAAATCATATCTTCATTTTTGTTCTCCTTTCCAAGTAAAATGTAATGTATTTCCTAATTTTTATAATAGTTATAGAGTTATAATAATTTAGATGCAATAATCTATGTTTTTGTCTTATTCTAAGCAGTGTTAATTTCGTTGACCAGAATATTTAGTCATAATTTTAGTCACAGTAATATTTTCGCTGACTAAAATTAGACTAAAACTAAATTAAAGTTTGTTCATGAGACTGAAACTGTGACTTAAATCGATTAGATTTTTTCGTCGACTAAAAAAGGACTAAATAAAAATGAAAAAGAGGGACTAAAATGATCCAAACTTCAGTGACTGACTTTGAAAGAGCCAAAGGGACAGCTCTGTGTTTCCATAATGTGGGAGATGCTTCAGGAAACGAGGAATATTATTAAATATATTTGAAAACTATTATATAGATGTAATGTTTACTCAATCTATTTCAAATTTAGTCGACTAAATTGCCGTGGAATTTTTGTTGACTAAAACTAACTAAGATTTTTTTTTACTAAATCTTGACTAAAATTTAATTCCATTTTCGTCAAAAGACTAAAACTAAATTAAAATTTGCTGTCAAAATTAACACTGATTCTAAGTGCAAACAAGTTTAACAAACTATCAAATTGTTAAGAAAAAATATTTGTACATCAGTTTTTACAGTGTATCAGCTAAATCCTAAATAATTAAACGAATACAGATGGGGCTCATTGAAACTCAACTTATTTGTATGTGATTGATGTAGACAAATCTTTTTTTTTTCTTTTTTACAGTGCGGAGGAGAGAGGAACAGCTGATGACACGCCCAAACCACAAGACCAGACCCGGCTAAGATCCAGAAACCGAGACTTTGTTTTGAAACACGTTAATTGCTTTTTAAATTATATGAGCTTATTGATATTTGGCTGAGTCACACACACACACACGCACGCACACACACACACACACACACACACACACACACACACGCAAAGGTAAGCAGCTGTTATTATGCATATCACTGTATATAATAATCAAAAATCTCCACAGAAAACAAAAAATAAACCTTGAGTCATGTGACACTGGAGGCCGATATCTGAAAATATTTGTTGAGAAAGTAAAGAAAGTATTGTTGTATCACTTGCTTGCTTTACTTTTGAAAACCTATAGCCACCAGGTAATACATGAACTGGAAATAGCTCTATTTTCAGAGCAGCAGGTGAAACAGAGACTAAAGATGCAGAACTCAAAATGAGAAAAATCTGTCTTCCATATTGCTCTAACACCACTGTATTAATACAGTAGGTTGTGTTCGCGTGACATCACATTCTGAAGAAGCCTAGAGGTTAACATCGAGGTGGAGGGCAGCTGAAAATGATAAATGATGTCCTGGTAACTATGGTAACTGTCAAAATGCAGATTTCTAGTCTAAGTTTATTGCTAATTTCTCTAAAATTCCTGTCCCAATCCACATAAAACAAAAACTGTGACGAAGTTCAATGTCTCCTCTGGCAGCACATATGAACTAAGGTCTAAGTATTTTCTCATAAAGGTGTCCAACGTTGGAGACAATACTCTACTACTACTTTTTGGAAATGTCTTTCAAAAGCTGTTTAGAGTTGTATTGGCACCTGCTCCAAGTGAAAAATAATTCTAAGATGAACACAACCTATTGGTTCTGCATTTTGCTTTTTTATCTCTCATAAAAAGTGTTTATGAGAGATTTAAATACTTTTGTAATTTTGACTTTGTTTGATGGATAATAGTGTATTTGTGGTCACTATTAAAAATCACAGTTTTACTTCAGTGACGTGGCAATAGGTTGTGTTTACCTTCAAAATATTGTTAAATCCAAGACTGGAAAGTTTAGAGTACAAGCTACTAAAGTGGAGATGTGGCAAAAATGCATGTTGAGAAAATACATTTTCCCATATAGTTCAATGGAGAAATGTTGAATCGGTGAAATAATTACACTCCTTGTAGTCCCATTAGGTTCACAAGGTCTTCTACTAACGATAGTTTCTTTTCCTATAATCAGACCAGTGTATTTTGTTTTTACCTTACAGTTTGGGCTGCATCTGCTCCTTCCTCAGAAGTGTTGATGTTACAGTGACGTGTCTGGTCAGATGATTTACACAGATTTGACACTGTTTTCCTGCCTGTAGTGACAGGACGACACATATCAGACCACTGCAAGACAGAAAACCATCTCATGGACTGGGATAACGCCCGTGTCATCGGCAACGGAGAGCAACAAGTGCCCCCCAGCCTGTGAACCGGGACGAGGGGGAGTATCGACTTCCTCACACCTGGGACACAGTTCTGAAGAAGTCGGACTGCAGGTGGCGCTGTCGTCCTGCTGCTGGGTCGCGGGGGCAGCAGTCCAAGTTGCCCTGATCACACTGCACCAGTCCCTTATGGCTCCTCCTGCAGGTGGTGGGCCCACGGGAGGACGGCCCCACGACGCTCCCTCACCTCTGGGCGACGTGACTGGCCTTGATGGTCTCACCATAAGGAGCTTCTGAACCGCTCTTGGTCTGACCCATCGCTTAGGACCTGGTTGCCATTGGAGAGGAGAATAATAATGAGAATAAAGCCCCAGACACAGAGCTCCTAGGATCATTTGGGGGTTGTGCTCACACCCCTCCACAGCGATAAGGTGGCGGGTCGAGGAGGGGTAGTGTCATTGTGTTTTCATATAAAAATAAGGCATTTTATGCATAAAAATTGACAATATTTCCAATATTTTTGGCGACAAAATGTAAATAATGGATAGAGCCAGGATTAAATTCATGGTTTTATTTTAAACATATATTAGCAATAAAGATTGAAAGATTTTTAATCTTAATTCTTGATTAACCTCTTAAACCCTATAGGACCCAAATTGGGCACTAAAATCT
>OMNZ01102351.1:0-10173 GCA_900303255.1 Lesueurigobius sanzi | reverse complement strand
CTTCACAGTTGTCTGTTACTTGTGTGTGGACTTCCAGTAAAAAAATCAAAATAAAATATTTATGTTTATGGTTGTAAACATGACAAAATGTGCAAAAGTTCAAGGTGTATTAGTACTTTCGAGAGGCACTGTATTTGGTCTGCATGCGCAGATGCTACTAAACTTCCACAACTCCAAACCTTCCAGTCTTGTACTTAACAATATTCTGAAGATTTGTTGAGAGGGATTTGTTAATATTTAATTCCTAGCCTGATTTATTGAGTTTATTCACTAATAAGTAATTTATTTTTAAAAAACTAAAAAAGATCCAAACTATGCACCTCCCCATGGACCTCTCTCACCTCACAGTGCACTCCCACAACACCCCTCACCTGCCCCACCACCACCACGCAAACACAGGCAAGTGCAGGGATCGTAAAATAAATGTTTTGGAGCACCACAAGAAGCAGCAACAGTTAGCGCTAACACAGGGTTTAGCATGAGGAAATTTACAGAGACAGTGAACTGAAAAAAATACATTTAGTTTAGTCTAGTTAGTTTTATAGTTTATTTCGAACATGTACCTTTAGACAACAAGAATGCTAATAATAATAATATTAGTAGAGTAAATGATATTGGTATTTAGATGCAAATACTATGTGTGTTGGCGTGTGATAGTGTGAGTATGAGAAAGTTTTAGAAATGTTTGTGTGAGGCAGAATGAGTCTAGGTTTGTAATGAACTGTAATCAGTTGTGTAGAAAGGCCCAACCAGGGACTGGAGTTGTGAATTAGCAATAGCTATAAACTCTTTGTGCATCACATCAGCTGCAAACATTTTGTAACTATGTCTATGTGCATTGTCCCTGTCAAATAAATAAATCAAATCAAATAGCAAGAAAAAAACAATCCATTACATAAAGAACATTAGAATTACAAAACATGAGCATATTTTACAAAACATCAACATGCGCGAAAAGGAGTGGGAAGTGTGACCTTATTAATTCCCACCCCTTTCACTAAAATAATATTTTCCCAACAAATAGCTTCCTGTATACTTTAACTTTACAGTATAACATGTCCTATGTTTGTTTAATTCTACACGATCCAGTCCACTACAGTCATTTTTACCTCTGTAGTGGAGGCCCAGCTGCCACAGAGTGCTTTAACTGCACAGTGAGGCGTTCTATGGGAGTGGGATATAAAACTTCAGCACTAAATGGGAATATTATGTTCTAAATGCCAATAACACAAACGTGCATATAATTTGTATTAGCAAATGAATATGAGTAACGATATGTGTACTTTGCTAAATATATGACATATCCTGCTGGTGAATGCACGTTGCACACAAGATAAATACAGTATGTTTTCATTTGCACCTTAAAAGCACCTTCAGGGCAGTGTGTGGAGGTGGAGAGAGGGGCGTGGGTGAGAGGGGACAACAGGTGAAGGGTGCTCACTATAGACACCTACTGATGCAAAAAGTCATATAGAACAGCTTATTGTAGCTCTATACAACTATCTAAATTTACTATAAAAATACAACAGAAATAATAAAAAATAAACATTAATAAATGAAATAAAGGAGGAAGGGTGGAAGTCATCTCTCAAGAGCAGGTGCAAACGGCAAACATGTAAAAACGACAAGTGCACCTTTTCCCTATAAGTGCTTGGAGCGTATTAAAAAAAAAAGGAAACTAATGCACAAACTGAAACACAGGCTTTTGGAAGAGCGAGCAAAATGAAATGCAATAAACACAGCACTGACTGCACCAACACGTCAAATTCTACTCTGGAGCCGTGACTGGAGCAACATCGGGGATAATATCGGAGTGCAAAATATACACAAAATCTCTCTTTCCAGACAGCGAGATTGAAAATTTATCTGTCCAGAGCAATCATGCATAATTTGAGAAGGGGCTGGCTGTGGCAAAGCTCTTACTGCGGCACACAGACTCCAGTGGGACTCATGAACTCAATTTAGCCCAGCTAGACTCTACACTTCTTGATTCTGTCGCTGGGGATGATCGTCAGGATGCGGTGATTTGACCGAGCCCTAAGTCTAAACCAGGCCAGGATATAAGGTCATGTTATGGAGACACTGGAGCCGCGCTGCAGCCAGACCTCAAGTGCTCTGGTGGTTTCTGCGGTTATCTGCAGTGGCCAGCTGTCGCAAATACAGACGGGCTCCTCAAGAACGTCCCCTCGCTCGCCCCAAACGTCTTACCCTCTCTCAATCTGGCTCAATTTGGACTGTCCAACCAATTCACGTTGTGTCCTATTAGAATCAGAGTCTTCTTTTTCAATTTTCAGGTTTGGGGAATGTTTGGAAACAAATAAATAACCTATTCTTCATAATGTAATAGTGTAATTATTACTATTATCCAAAATCCCCTTTGAAAAACTCTTTGGTCACTAATATATACTGTATGCATTTTTGGCCCTTTTATGCATAGATCCCTTATTTTTTATATTTAAACAAATTTTTTTCTCATATTTATGTGAGTAACATACAGCAAAAGTTTCAAATTGATATCCCTCAAATAAAACGTTTACCTTATTTACATGCAGTGTCTTCCCTTAAATATTGGTTAAACTGTACGTCCTAATCCTCATCATTTAAAGACAAAATATCCTTCCTCTTTTACAATGTTGCTACATGTTCGTTGTGAAATAAAAACCTTTTTGTTTCAGATGTTAATGCAGCCTATTTCCAGTGATGTTTTCAGATCATGTCTCAATGAAAAGAATAAGTAATGAGTAAAACCTGTTCTACTTGATCTTGCTATACCTTTTCTCCAGCAGCACATCTATTTTATAGGCTGCTCCTCCCACATAAGACTCAGTGAAAACAAACAGATCTTCAATATTAACTGAACTTTAAAAAGAAGCAGCTTTAAAGTTCACAATGTTTTGCTGAAATAATGTCGGCTCTTCCTATCATTGTGAAGCAGAATTCACCAAGTGTTGGATTGTTCAGCCACTAAACTCAACATGCTTACGACCTATTTACTATTTACATCCAGGTTGTAATTCCATTTTTCTGTGTTATTATAGGCAATATTCCATTTTAAATGTAGTTTTATGCACTTAAGAACTGTACTTTATGTAAGAATGATGGACAAATAAACAGCAGAGGCTGTATTTTTTAAGGAGGCTGAGGCTGTATGGGGTGGGAACCAACATCATGCTTGTTTTTTATCAAGCCACTCTGGAAAGTCTTATCTGCTATGGACTTCCAGCTTGGTTTGGTACTCTGTCTGCCCAACTGAAAAACAAGCTCACTCACATCCACAAAACAGCCATGAAAATGATCGGACTTAAAGAATACCAGCCTAGTCAGGCCATATATGAAGAGGCAGTGTTGAAAAGGGCGACGTCAATCTCCACCGATCCAGAACATCCTCTTTATAAGGAATATGTCCTGCTGCCACCGGGAAGGAGACTGAGGCTGAGTGCAGGACCAACAGACCGAAGCTGTTCTAGCTTTGTTCCAGCCTCCATCAAAGTGTTGAACTCCAACAAAGCTCCACCCACTGCACGTTCTATGTGCACTTGAGAGTGCTTTTCACAAACTGTGTGGATGAATGTGTGTTAAATGTAATTTTTTTCTTCATTTTTTTTTTGTATTGTCTGTTAAGCAACAATGTAGCACTGTGCCCAAGACAAATTTCCCCTCTCGGGGACAATAAAGTTTATTCTATTGTAAACTTGCCTGTCAATGTGTCCTAGAAGCCAATTATTCTACAGTTATGTAGAATGGTTGATAATTGCAGCCGGGGTCGACTATATGCATGTCTGGATTTATGGTCACATTAATCTCCAGTCTAAGCCTTACCTATAGAGGCATGCCTTTTGTGGAAGGAGGGATAGGAGATGTCACGCCACACAAGAGGGACATTGTTACCTCATGCACAGGGAGGCTTGTTACACATAATGTCTCAGTATTTAATTAGTTTAATTTTCTTATTCAGAATGAGGTGGGTTCATGACCTGCGGAGGAAGCGGTGCTGAGCTCCTATTTATCACTTACAGTCTGTCTGTCTGTCACTGTCAGAGAAAACATGGACAAATCCTTCAGTCTGAGGCATCAGTGAGGATGCAGGGAAGTAAGAGCTGAAGAGGGGCTGCACAAAGGAGTGAGTGCCACCTGCTGGTCACGGAGGGAAACACAGGTCTAACGGCGCAGATCATCTCAGAATGAAACATGTTTCAACACGTGGTGGCTATTTAGGAATGTCTTCATAATTGAATTCATATTCTTAGAAGAAAACATGAAACATGCCATGATAGAAGTCTTTAAACTCATTTCATGTATTGTTAATATTTTAGCTCCAGTGCTATGCTTAACTTGTCAGTAGTTCAACTTCAATTACTGCTGAGTCAACAGTAATAGCAAATAAAAGAGTTGCTAATTTGTTATTCACATCACATAACTGCTGACTGTAATTATGTGGCCCCATGCATGAACCTGATACACCACAAATACTCAAATATTTGAATACATTGCATTAATGAACACGCCGTTACTTCTAATCTCATTTATGTCAGATTAGCATTCATGTGGTATATCAGGTTAATGCATGGGGCCACAGAATTGTATTTGAGCAGGATTTGCTAGAGGTACTAATCATTTATCTCCATATTATTATAGACAAAAGCCGGCAACAGCACACTCAATCATTCAAAGCAAAGTAAATCAAAAATGAACATTGGATAAGGCTCATGCACTCGTGATGGATCCCTGTAAATATATTGAAATAAGAGTTTGGAGCACTAATATGTGGATACAAACTCTGCGGTGTTATGTTGTGTTTACTGGGTTTGGCAGCAGCGAAAGGTCTGCACTGCTGCTAAATTATTCATATTTAATTTCATTTTTATGTGTTTTCGCTGCAGTTCTTTTGTTTGAGAATGGCTTTTTTGTCGGCAGTAGCTGTGGATTTTATGGCCCGCTTTAAAACGCCTTCAAATAAAGCAGTGCGCTGCCTGAGTAGGCTGGGATTACCTAAGCTCTTGATGCTTCTTCAGTGGATTCCTATTAGCAGAGCTTAAAAGCTGTCATTTCAGCTAAGCCTGGGCAAATTACCTGAGCTCCACATCGGTGAGGTGGGGGCTGGGGGTCGGGGAAATCAGACACATGACATACAGGTAGATGCTCTGTTTTTTTTTTCAATACTAGGCTATTCAAAAAGACATTGCAATTTGTGGGAAAAAATTGATTGAAAATATCTAATCAACCAAAGATTTCGCTAAGGGTTGTGACCCCCTCGTTCAAGACCTATGGAGTAGTTATAATAGATTTGTGGTGGAGAAGATTCAGTCTTTCCTGGGGGGCCAAATGGTTTACTTTGTGATACGAGAACTATTCTTTTTGAAAAAGAACATTAGCCACTGAAAAAAAATCAATACAGGCACCATTTTCCAATGATACACTGTAAAATGGAACAAATGGGACCCCTGATAAAATTTTAGTTTACTTTTTTATTAGTCATTACTTTTGGTTAGAGTTGACCTCACCCAAGTTGAAAATGTTTTGTTCCAGGACCCAAACACCTAATGTTGGACCAGCAAATAAAGAATCAGGTTGATAATGTGTAGCACTCCTGATCGAGTTCTCTGTCAAATCCGGCCGGGGAAAGGAGAGACATTCAGCAGAATACTCCAGGCTGATTGGGCGAAGTGCCGCTACATCCGGGAGGTGAAACGCGCCTCTTGCTGTTGTTCTTTCATAAACCGGAATAGTGCGACGTGATTGGCCCAAATAACTGATGGTTTTGTATGAACGGTGGAAGATGGATTCTCATGTGTTTGATAGTTTGAGGTGATACACATGAAACAGGACACCTCTGACAATGTTCAAATCCAGGCTGAAAACAATTCTTTTTAATCTTACATAATGTTTATATATATGATTCTGTTAGCCTTCTTGTAATGTTATGCAACTGTAAAGCACTATGAATTGCCTTGTGTACGACTTGTGCTCTACAGCTAAACTTGCCTTGCCTAAAACTTATTATTGGATATGGGGGGATTTACATTTTCAAACATAAAAAATTCAAGCAGCAAACAAAGTACAAGGCCTTTTCAGATTCATTACACGGCCATATTTATGCAGCTAAAGAACCAATCACCCGTTCACACTTACATTCTTCCATGCATGCGCCAGTGTACAGACACTGCTGGGGGCGAGGTGGTGAAGTGTCTTTCCCAAGGACACATCACTGTCTGGAGCTGAAATCGATCCACCGACCTTTAGGCAAACAGTAGGTCAACAGTTTTATGTTTAATCTGCCTCGCTAAGACAACTCTATAAGCCATTCTTGAAAGAAATATCCAAATCAGAACGTCCAAACAGTGCTGAGTGGGTTATTTTTGTAATATAGTTAGCTTCACGATCCTGTATTCAAATTTCTTATCCAGTCAGTCATTAATGGGCCTCAAACTTGGACTTCTCATATCTCATTACCATGTGATTAACCTCTTCAGTGTGATCCGGGCAGCAGAGACATGGGAAAGGTGAAAGGTCCCTGCTTGGAGAGACAGTGCAGCATGATGGGGGCCGCCTATTAAAGCAAAGGCCAGCTTCTTAGCAGACACACGCACACACACACACACACACACCCACACAATACTTCAGCATCTCTCACCCCTCCTGCACCTATAGTGATCATTTGCCGGCAAGTGTGCAAGGTCAGGTTTGGGATTATTGTAAGAAATAAACCGCTGCATAGCCCCACTCGATTAGAACAAAAAGAGGCACTTTGCAAAGCCTACACAAAGCCAAACACCTGGCGCATGTTGGCAGACTGCAGGTGGGGATGAATTAAAACGATCTTCACCCAAGGAGGCATTCATGAATAAAACAAAGCATGAGAACTTGTGGAGGCTGTAGACCCCTTTCACTATAGCAATATCTCCACCTGATGGTTGTCTCCTATTTTTTTATTTTTATTTTAAGGGTTCAAAAATAAATTATCGGGGCTTATTGCAGATTGATCGTATTATGTTTTGACCTCACTCGCTCCTGTATCTTGTGCGTGCGTCTGTCTTTCGGGTCATTGGCGTCCAGTTCAGCTAGTCTTAGGAGCCGCGAGCATCAACTTTGTGCATAAATCCTTCCCTCATGGACGCGCAGACGAACAGCTGATGTTTATGAGCGCGGAGGTAGAGAAAGTGGAAGGAGAGCTGACTGCCACGGGGCTGTCAGCACAAACATTGCATTTAGTCAAATCTTTCGCCGAACTGCTTTACAAAAGGCCGCAGACACTCGGCTCATGTTGTTATCAGCAGTTTACACTCATGAACGGCAACTTAAAGGATCTAGCCTAGCTCTAAACAAAGTGTCTTTGGTATACATTTACCTAAAAAATGCACCTGCGTAAGTTATAGTGTAATTTACCTGCAATTAATCAAATTTCAAGAAAGTTATTAATAAATTGACAGCATTATATTATTATTTTTTTCAACAGAATCATTATCTGGAGTAGAGTCACAATACAGGTGAAATGATCAGCGCAAGGTCAGGCACAAATTCTTCATCTACTGAGACCGAAAGTCCTGCATCACACAGCAGTACAAAATATACCAAAACAAATAATTTGCTATTTTGTGAATCCCTTTTGCCTTTTGCTGCTGGTGTTTTGCACCGTTTGATACAAAAATATTTGCAAAAACAACCAATTTCCAGCCTGGCCTATTATTACTGGGTATTCTGAAAACGAAATTATGATAACAAGCATTCTTGACTCGTGAACAAACCACCCAAAAGGCACTAGTTATCGAAAATATTACAGTTCTGCTAGAAGTTATTGAAATGCTGACAAGCAAAGCAACCAAACAGAGTTTTCAGATATTGTTAGTTGGCACATTGGATCACTTGGTCTCTCCTTTTCTCAAACAAATCCTTTAAGGAGAGATATTGCAGGCGAAACTGTTTTCAATTTTCAGGTTTTGGGCCAATTTGCTATTTTGTGTTTATTAACCTTAAATAATCTCTCTAGTCTTTGAAATAAGAAGTGAAGTTACTGCACTGATTCAACATGTCTTCATAGAACTATATGGGAAATTGTAACTGAAATGACCATGTTCTCAAAATGCTTTTTTCTCCCATTGTGGCAACAACATCTCCACTTTAGTAGCACAATACACAGACTCCAAACTTCACAGTCTTGGATTGAACAATATTCTGAAGGTTTGTTCAGAGGGATTTTTCAATATTTAATCAGGTCTTGGGGCATTTTTTAATTATTTTCTCCTGGTATTTATTTTTGTTTTATTGCTTCTGAAACACCTCCTCATGATGCACCATCAAGTGCTTGGACTCTTTCAGAACAAATTGAACTAGTATCATCTGAATGCTGTAGACGGGTCATATCAGAAAATAGGCAAAAATTGAACTTCTCACCTCACTCTTTCCCTATATGCAAAGGAGGTTGTGCTGTTGTAAACGGAGGTTAAAAGTCATGAGTTCCATTGTTCTTATCTGGTTGACAATTTTTATCAAGAGAACGATAGATGGAGTATCTTTTTGAGCCAACATTTAGTGATGGCTTTCTTTGCAGCTGCAAGAATGATCCTAAATAAATACGTCGCACTGGGGGTACACCCAAAAACAATATCGAGAATGACAGTCCAAATTGAATACCTAGCACAGAATGAATTAAATTAATCAACTTTTTCCAAAATTCAACTATACCTGGGCAAGACCAGAATATATGAACTTGATCTGCCTGGACTGATCCACACTTTCTCCAGCAGGGGAGTTGAACAGCCAGGGCTTTTAATTTCCGTACAGGTGTAATAAAGAAACGGACTAAGCTTTTCCAACAGAAATCTCTCCAGGTGAGTGAGTTAGTGGTTTGACTTTGAGACTTCCATCCCTCCAACCAGAGTTCCTGTGGTATCTCAACTTTTAGGTCTTTATCCCATTGTTTTTTTACGTGACAATGTGTTTCATTATCTGAATTTAAAATCTTGTAGCATTTTCCTACAATTTTTTTTATTACTATGACCTTTATATGTATCTATAAAGATCTGAACTAAGTTGGAGGGGGTTTCAGTCAAAGCACATTGTACTTCTTTTACAAAATAATGTCGAAGCTGGAGATACCTGAAAAAATCATGTTTACCAAGTCCAAATTTGAGCGAGAGATTTTGAAAACTGTCCAACTGGCCTTTAGATACAATATTACTAAATGTTGTAATACCAAATTGTAACCATTGTTTAAATCTAGGATCATGTATTGCTGGCTGAAAGTGTGGATCACAAACAGGCCAGCCCAGGATCTTGATTTGACTGTGGAGCTGAAACTTTTTAACAACTTGTAGCCATACTTTAATGTACACAAACAGAAATTCCCAAGTTGCAAAATTGATTTGGCACATTGTATACAACCAAGTACGGACTGTAATGGTATTTCACTCAGAGAGAACTAGGTGCAGTAGCTTCGAGATGTTTTTTAGTTCAAGGTCGGCTAACTACTCAGAGATCAAGAGTCAGAATATTTCATCATGGATATTTGCGTATGGACTGCACAAATGCCTTTATGCCTTATGTCGTTTCATAAATTCACTTACTCTTTATTATTTTAGTACAGGAGTATGTTAGTGTCTGAGGCCCTGCCCACTGAGCTCCCTCCTCTGATTCGCCCCTGGGCTTTTTAGTACAGGAGTATGTTTGTGTCTGAGGCCCTGCACACTGAGCTCCCTCCTCTGATTCGCCCCTGGGCTGCAGAGCTGTTCTGTGCCTGCAGCCTAACGGGACTGAGCAGAGAAAGCACTTCCCAGAGTTTGCAAACTTTAATCATGAGTCTGGTGAGGGCTGGAGATGAACCCATCCAGCTTTTTTGCTTCTGATACCGATACTTGTGGTTAGAGTGTCTACCGATACCAACCAATACCAACCGATACCAGGATAATCTGAAACATATGCAACATATGCGATATATCGATATTTAAGGTATATCGCTATATTTTTAAATGAGATATGTAATTGGACCCTATCGCATATATCGATATAGTTCAAATTTGCGCTGTAATGAGCCGCTGCTCAGAGATCGGAGAGTGTATTGCCGCTAACTTTCTAAGATAGTCTTGAGGTTATTCTTGCTCCAGCAGCAGCTAAATGTTACTCAATATGGACATGCTATACCTCTTTAAAAAGCTCTCCACGAGGCCGGTTCAGTCGCTG
>OMNZ01102348.1:0-11855 GCA_900303255.1 Lesueurigobius sanzi | reverse complement strand
TGGCAACATGTACCACAGTGTTCTAGAAACAGGACTGATTTAAGCCTGAGACACGACAAGATTTAAAATCTATAGAGATTTTTAATCTGCGCAAAGACGACACACAAGGACACACATGAGGACACACGAGACTCACATGAGGACACACATGAGGACACACATGAGACACACATGAGACACACATGAGGACACACGAGGACACACATGAGACACACATGAGACACACATGAGACACACATGAGGACACACGAGGACACACATGAGACACACATGAGACACACATGAGACACACATGAGGACACATGAGGACACATGAGACACACATGAGACACACATGAGGACACATGAGACACACATGAGGACACACATGAGACACACATGAGACACCCATGAGACACACATGAGACACAAGAGGACACACATGAGACCCACATGAGAGACACATGAGACACACATGAGACACATGAGGACACACATGAGACTCACATGAGGACACACATGAGAAACACATGAGACACACATGAGGACACACATGAGGACACACATGAGACACACAAGAACACACATGAGGACACACATGAGACACACATGAGGACACACATGAGGACACACATGAGACACACATGAGGACACACATGAGACACACATGAGGACACACATGAGCACACATGAGGACACACATGAGACACACATGAGACACACATGAGACACACATGAGACACACATGAGGACACACATGAGGACACACATGAGGGGACACATGAGGACACACATGAGACACATGAGGACACACATGAGGACACACATGAGACACATGAGGACACACATGAGGACACACATGAGACACACATGAGGACACACACGAGGACACACATGAGGGGACACATGAGACACACATGAGGACACACATGAGGACACACATGAGGGGACACATGAGGACACACATGAGACACATGAGGACACACATGAGGACACACATGAGACACACATGAGGACACACATGAGACACACATGAGGACACACATGAGGACACACATGAGGACACACATGAGAGACACATGAGGACACACATGAGGACACACATGAGACACACATGAGGACACACATGAGGACACACATGAGGACACACATGAGGACACACATGAGGACACACATGAGACACACATGAGGACACACACGAGGACACACATGAGGGGACACATGAGGACACACAAGAGGACACACATGAGGAGTCCCACGACATGCGAGAACGTTTCATTGAGTCACGCCGCCTCAATCTCAGGGAGACTAAAAATCTGGCTAAAACTCCTCTAGTGTGTAGCCAGCTTTGCTCTCGTTTGTTTCCCTGTACTTAAATGTTTTACAATTCAAATATGAAAGAACAATGCTGGAATAATTGTTGAGGCTATTGTGTTTAGCCTGTGTAGTTATACAGTGCTTTTAAATGTATATAATATTATACAGTATCTAATGATACTCATCCTTAAGTCATAATAATAACAAATAGTTTGCTGTTAGACTAGTTTCTGAAATGTGTGCAGGGATATGTGAGGGGCGTACGCTGCTGTTCCAGTACACTGCTCTTTTATGTCATCAGTGCAGCATTATGCAGCCATTAAAATAATTGTTTTGCCTTTGACAGTGAGCGAGGAGAGCTCCTACTCTTCGGACAACACTGAGCCTGAGGACGACTGCAGAGGTTGCCAACTACAGTGACTCAGATTTGAAAAGGAAAGTGCTCTAGATTAAAAAAAAAAAAAAAAAAACTCAATCTTCTACCATGAATATCACCTCATGTTAACCTCATCTAGTTTACAGAAATCCAAAATGTAACACAGATCATAAGACTTTGATAATAACGTCCAAACCAAAACCACCGTTTACTGAGATGGGCTCAACCAGGGATTTCAAAGTGCACATAAAATGAATCTAGATGAGGTAGACTGCTGCGCATCTGCTTGTGGGACCCCAGGTGTGTCCCAGTTCATGCGCATGTTTCACAAGTCCAAGTGCTGCTATAGAGACCCTGTTTCAACACTGCAGAGTAAACAACTACTCATCATTGTAACATGCTGAGAAGCTTTCTACCACAAAATGAACGACTCCATAGTGTTTTTGAGCTAAGGTAATCGTGGTGCAGTAAGTTTGTAACTCTTGTATTACTATTTACACATCTACCATTAGCTTTGTGATCTGTGGATTGTATATTTTGCAAGTATATCTTAGTTTATATTTTTAATAGGCTTCAAAGAAAATAAGTGTTTTTAAATGAGACTAGTTTTGTGTGAATTCTCACGTGTGTAGAATATTTTAAGAGAAATATCAATTTGCACTCATGTTTCTTCAGACTTCAGCACATCATCATCGATACACACAATTGTGTAACTTTTAACTATCCACTGCTCAGGGAGTCGGCAGGAGGCTGAATTGATTCCTCTAGGGCAAAATTTGGCACACTTACAAAAATGCTGAGTAGTGCTGAGAGCAAAACTGCAGATGCAAGTTACTGTGAGGGAACCAGCTTTACTTTGACGCAGAAGCCTTTTTGCACTTTTGTTAGAATCTTACTAGCTGTGTTTTCTCGCTCAAACTGTTCCGACATTTCTGGTTTGTCACTCCACCTACCAAATAAAGTTATGGTTATTTGCTGTAGCAACGAGGTGCCCCAGAAGCAGCAAACAAATAAAAGGTGTGTTGAAACTGCCTGAGATCCCAGTGGGCCCGGCTGGTCTCGCTCTGCTCCGCTGTTGGTGGTCATGCTTTCATTACATTTATTGACAAAGCGGATTCAGCAATGTGCCTCAGCATCAAAAGTGAACGAAGAACTCTCTCAGCGACATCAAGCTTTAGTGTGCTGCAGAAACAAGACAAAACCTCATCAGCCATTCAAGCTCACTACCTGGGAACTTTACTATGCCACCAACACTGTTCTATGACAACAAAAAAGGGACATTTTTGCAGAGGCATGTTAATACACCGCATGCAGACTTCAAAAGAGTGCCTAGATACAATTGTAAAGGCAACCTTATTTCTTACTCTTGCCCAGCCCAGATTTCTGGTAGGACATCACATCTGTGTACCTCAGAAAAAAAATAAAATAGAGAAAGTGATTGTTTTATCCAACACCACTGCCACGCAGGTGTATTTGTTTTATAGAAATTAGTAGCAAAGGTTTGACAGTGCTCCATCTAGTGGCTTAGGCAATTACTGCGCTTAACGGTGTGTCAAGCATGACTCATCTGAAGACGTCAGTCATTGGGAGTTGTAGTTTCTCGTGTGTATTTTGCAGTTTAGTATTAACAGTGTAATTATTGTTACATTGTGAGCTTTTAGCATTTCGCACTATTTAAGCCACCACTGTAGCCAAAATGATGTAATCTCCTGTGTGGTCATGAGTACTGGTCGTCCTGAAGTACAATAAAATTATGGATCTACACAAGTGTCGTGTATTCATGAATAAAACATACAAGATAGTAGGCCATTGAAGGTCTACACCAGGGATCTCCAACCAGTAGCTCACCATCCCTTTCCAAGTAGCTCGCCAAAGGCCTTCTACATTTCTACATACGCTTTGAGTCAAATTTTAGATTAATTTTGTTGTTCTGAACAAAACATCTCCAAACATCTAAGTGAATAGCAAAGTATAAACCAGAAACTTTTATTTTCTTTTATTGTATTGAATGGTCATCTTGGCACTCCCAGAGGTCTAGTAGCTCGCTGCCATTTTTGTAACACAAGTACCTCACAAGGTAAAAAAGGTTGGAGACCCCTGGTCTACACACTGTAGCAAAGTAAACAAATGACTAGACGATAGAGAAAACGTGCTCACTATCATCTTTTGATCCATTCCAAGTGTGATATCCCTGCGACATGCATAAGCATTTAGACCTCAATCACTTTTATACTATTGGCAGTACATTCGCTCGAGAAAAATTGGTCCTCATGTTAATTCATGTCAGACACAAAGAAATCTCAGCAATTTAAATTAAGACTCTTTATTGAGAGATGAATACATATGGTCTATCTACAAGTCAAAATTTAAAATTTTACAAGACATCATACTTAAGGTCCAGCGTATACACAATGTAACAAATCCATACTTCATGGAAAACACCCATTTCCATAGAACTACTCTATAAATACAATTTAATACCAAGTTAAATATTCAGGAGAATAATTCAGACACATTTTAAATGAGTTAAGGTTCAAACGCATGCTGTGTATACAAAAAGCCCGAGCCGAGCCCACATTTTCACCCTTCCACTTGCATTCAAACTATACAACCCTCAAGATTACTCTAACCACTAGGGGTCAGCACTAAGCCCTTTCTTAACCCTAGCCAGCCGCACTTCCTCCATTAGCTCTTTGAGGTACTGGATCTCTCTGGCCATGGATTCAGCCTTCTCGGTCAGCTCCATATTCTTTCTCTCCAACACTGTGTGTTCATCAGACAGCGCATCATTCTCAGCTCTTTTCTTCTGTCTGTATCGAGTGGCTGCAGTCTTGTTTTGCTCCATCTTTTTGAGCTTCTTGTCTTTGGGTGCCTTTAACTGGACTTTGTCTTCCATCTCACTCTGGGAGGACTTCACTTTAACGCTCGAGCCTCTTGGAGAGGATGGGCTACCCCTGTACTTGGGCTCAGGGTAGGGCCTGCTGCGAGGAGACCGCGTAGGAGGGGCGGGCTCTGGGACCGGTGTGGTGCCTACCGTGCTGATGGCCAGCTCTTCTTTGGGAGCCAGCACAAGGACAATGCGAGTTGGGGAGAGGGAGACCACAAACCTGGGGATCTGGGGAATGACTGAGGCAACCACTGGCTTCACCTCCGTCACTTCCACCTCACTCTCTGAAACATCGACCTCACTGCCCAGCTCCAGGGTGTAGGCGGGTGACGAAGGCTCAGGAGATGTGGGCTCAGATTTGATTTCGAGTTCTTCTTGGGGCTCTGGGACACATGGGGGCGTGGAGGGAACCTCCTGACTGTCAATGGGGGAGGCAGGATTTAGTGTATGCACAGCATCTGGACAGGGGGTGGAATGTACAGAGGGGGCCATTTCTGGAAGTGGAGTAGAGGCAAGACTGGTATGAATTGGAGATGAGAAAGTGGTCACAGGGTAGGGGTCGAACTCCATGGAGCAATCGAGAGAGGCTAGCAGGTCTTCTGGAGAGCTCGGTGAGTCTTCAGATGGGCTGCATGATCCAATGAGAGAATCCAAGTCAAACTCACTCAGATCTACCCTCTCAGCCATCCAGTCTAGGTCCCCAAATGCATTCTCTGCAAATAAATTGAAAAATAAATTTGCTGAAAGCACAGTTCTCAGAATTTCCTTTTTTTCCCTGTCTTACCTTTGCTGTCATCTGAGACTGCATGGCTTCTCAGGTGACCAGGATGGTCCATCCAGGGAATGGAGAGCAGGTCCGACCTGGGTTTGTCCCCATGAAGGTCGGCAGGGGTAGAGTGGGGAGGAGAATAGAAGGGAGGGGGAGAGGAAGAAGAGGACAAAGATGAATTGAGGGGCGACGCGGGCGAGGCGCTCCCTTCAAATGAATTTTCTCCACGTTGTTCTTCTTGGTCAGGGTGGACAAAGAGGGAACCCATGGGGTCAGCCATGGGAGAGGAAGGACCCCAGAGAAGGGCCTCCATGTCTTCCAGGCCAAACTGTGAGCTTGTCATCATCATGGTCATAGTGGCTGTTGTTGGTCACGAAGGGAATGAGTGACAATGATAGGAAAGTGTTGAACTCTATTGTGCTGTCGGATGCAGCAGTGCTGAGGGTTTCCTTGAAGGACCTAAAAAGAAAAAGATAAACATGGTGAAAACATGAACAATGCCATACAAAAATGTTAACACACTTTCAGCACAATACTGCCCCCATCACTGCAATGCACCTGCTCCAGTCACGTGGGCAGACAGTCTTGTGACTCTGACGTCAGGCTGTCTCCAAATAGGTCACCATCCCCCATCAGCAACAACACTACCATACTAGTCTAGCCTACAACTAGCCGCCATTTTAATACAAGAGGAAACCACCTGAGCGCCACGTTGGCATTCGAAGTAACATAAACCATGGTCAAAAGTAGAAACAAGTTCAGCGTTTTGTCAAATTAAACTGTAAAAATACATTAGAGCAAATTGGTTTATCTCTAAATAGGATTCTGAATTTCACATGACGTCACCACCCACGTATGGATTACTAAAATATTATTGACACGTTCATAGAACCGCGTTCCGTAATTCACGATCTAGTTTTGATGGAAGAAATGACTTTTTCACAACAATCAGACTTTTGGGACAACCACGCCAATAAGTCCTTGGGATAGGCCCAAACATCCTATCACGACAAAGTAAAAATAAATAGAGAATACTTACGACATTTTGCTGAATTAAGAAGGACTTCAGTGCACTTGCGTGATGCACTGTTGTTTGGCTGCTGCTGGCTCGCTGCACACTTTTACACTGCCATTTCGGCAAAAGGACGCGGTGCCTCAAAGTTGTTCGTTGTTGGTCCAAGGAGGAAAATGGCGCTGGTCGAAGAACCGCGGTGTTTTAGAGATGAAGCATGGCTGGTATCCCTCCGCGCAGAAGTCCTTACGCTCCACCCACAAAAGTAGTTCCACCCATCAAAGCCACTAGTGTTATGGGTTTTCATCAACATACCACTCTTAAAAACAATTACATACAATCAAATAAGAAGTATAAAAAGTAGTTTATTATTATTTTGTATTATTATTAAAATACTTGCAATGTTTTAAACATTTGTGTGTATCTTTATTACTCAGTGGAGAAATTCACTCATCATTGCAGGTCTTAGTACACAGGAGCCAAAGGTGCAGATAAGGACAAGATAGTAACAAAACAAGAATGGAAATAACATGTTGCACCGTTTTCTTAGTTAAACAGTTCCCACATCTGATTTAGGGAATCTAATTCATCTTGAAGATTTTCTGCAAGTAAACGCACACGACCAGAAAACCTGCTCTTTCTAGACTTTTTTAGTTTCTGTACACCGTCCTTTTCTGTAAAATAATAATCCAGTTCTTTTGCAAAGGCCAGGAGCAGTCTTTCTGATGACGTCCCTCCACTCTGTGTTACTGAGTTTTTCCTGACAGTGTCCATGTTACTAAACACAGAGTGTGTTAGGTGTGCAATCTTCAGAGTATCAGGCTGAGCTCCAGCCCTCTGTAGTCGCGCAATGTCATACCGCCGCAGCTCGTTCATACCAGAGAGGATGAAGTTCAAGCAGTGCTCAATGTCTTTCACTTTGTCTATGTAGTCATTTACTAGTTTTTCAACACCATCTCTTGTGATAATTTTCTTTTTGACCTTGGCAGCTCGAACTGACATTCCTCCAGCTGAGGCCGCTATGCCAGCACCCACAGCTGTGGCTATAAGAGAAGCCCCCAGAGTCACAGGAGCTAAGGCTAGGCCCACCACAGCAGTGACCCCTCCGACTGCTCCTGTGGTGCCTCCAGCAACTTGGATGGTCTTCTTCCTTTTGAGTGCCTTGTCCAGAGCATAACATGTGGAGGTGAGCTCAGAGATGTGGTCCCGCAGATGTTCACTGCGCTTCATCATGAGGAGGTTGAAGAGGCGCAGCGCTTTCTTAAGGTTCAGAGCTGTATGATGAAATGACCTATAGCAAAAAAACAAAAAATGTTACAAACATATGGCAGAAGAACAGAAATGTGTTTTTGTGCATATACACAGAGTATTAAATTATATTATATTAAATATGAAACACCACATTATTATTTCCTAAACAACTACGGCATCATACAAGATTTCTGTTACCTCATTTCTTCTTCTAAACTAACTCCATATAAAGATTGAGGCATGGAGTCGGCCTCTGCAGAAATGGGAAAAGGAAGACATGTTAGATATACAACTGTAGATGTCTATAACTTATTTTGAAAGGCTAGATATGTTTTACATCTACATCATAAGGAATTAAGTTTGCTTACTTGACACAACTTTCAACCACCTCAACATCTCAAGCATTTCCTAAACAAAATGTATTTAGTGAGTATTTAATAAGTGATTCATTTTATGTTGATAAATTGGTGTGTCTGGTTTCCGGACTCTACCTGTGTGCAAGCCATGCTGGACCGATGTGCGGCCAAGCGGCTATGGACATTGGTTTGCTTTTCAGGGGTCTAAAAGGACAAAAACAAAGATTTAGGTGTGTTGTTTTAGCTTTTATCTGATTTCATACATTTGTGACCCCCTATTTACTCACGATGTTTTTATCATGTTCAGGTAGAATGTGCAAGTAAGCTGGGAACTGTATCTCGTTGTACAGTGGCTCCTTGTCAGACGGAGGAGGAGGAGGGTTGAATGAAGGTGGTGCTGGTCTTAACTGTTGCACAATAGGAGAGAAATGAGAGATGAAGCTGGGGAAATAATATTGTACAAGCCTTCGCTGACTATAAAATACACAGTAAGCTATTGGCACCAGTCCCTAACAGTTGTTTTCTGTGTAATTGATATCTTCAAAGGCGGACATACCTGCGATGTCAGCGATGCAGATGAGACATAGGGCTGTTTGGGTAGAGGGGGCCGAGGTGGAACAGCAGGTTTCTCACTATACTCATTCTACATTATAACATAATTACAACCTGTAATGCTTGTTAAATCAAACTTCCTGGTAAAAATAAATAAATAAGTTAAAAAACTTACCATGGAGCGATACACCCCAAACATGGGCCCCTGCTTGTCTGATGGGCTTGGAGACACAGGGGAGTGCTGCTCAGAGCTTACTGAGGATTGGCTGTCATCATTGTCAGAGGACTGTCAAAGAAAACATCCATGTTAAAGGCAACTGCTCACAAATAAGAACCGCATGCTCTGAAACACTTACCATATTAGACTTTGGTGTGGAGGGACGTCTGCCATAATAACCCACCGGAGGAGGGGGTCGCGGAGGCCGGGGCAGTGAAGACGATCGCTTGACTTCAATGTTTTTGACACTCTAGACAAGACATTTCATGGAGGAAGTATCAAGAGAAGTTATAAGAGTTTAAATTGATCTATGCATGTGATCAAATGCATAAACGCCTTTTAGACTTTAATGGTTTATCGTCCCTGTTGTTTAATTGCAATGAATAAAGTTGGCTTACAATGACTGGTGCTTTGGGCTCAGTGGCCAGCACATATGTGCTCTGAAGAGGAGGAGGCTTAGTGGAATCAGAAGAAGCACTCTGGTAAGAGAAGATATTATCTGTAATTGTCACACCAAGTGCTCAGATCTGAAAAGATAAAGTATTTCCTCTTACTGGTTCCTTGGATACTTTATCTGTCGAGTCTACAGCCTCAGTCTGGTTCTCTGTGATGTGAAGGTTCCTTTTGGTTCTGGGCAGGGGAGAAGGGCTAGCTGTTACATCTGTTCTTCTGTCGTCTGTAGGAGCAAGCTGGAAATGCAAAGAAGCAATGTACACAAAATTTGAATAGCAGATATGCATTCATGATTATAGCTTACAAACATGTTTCTCTCTTACAATAGGAGATTTTTATTAGGTTAATTTTGTTTTCATTTATATCAAACAAGGTAAGAGATGATATGTTTTTACCCTGATATCTTTCAAGTGTGAATCTTCATCGTCCTTGGGCTCCGTTTTGTCTGTGGCGTTTGACTGTTGGTCGGAGCTAACCAGGGGATCACTTGTTTCTGGCTCATTTTTATCAGCGGGCTGAAAAAAAATCATTATGTCCAAAGAAACAACTAGGGCTGCATGATTTTAGAAAAAAATATATTTGTGACTTAAGTTTCGTAAGTAATTACTGTACAGTGATCAATAACTTTTGAGGAGACTGAAATATGAACAGCAAAACTATTATATTTCAGACGTTTGTAGAGGTATGAACTATATAAACCACCATATATAAACCATTATATATAAATAGAGATAGGACATGTTGTTGTTTGCAGAAGATATTATATGACGTTGCAGTCTTTGCAAATCCACTGTCAAGTATGCAGATTTGTGCAGAGGCTTGGGAAATACCTCAGACTCGTTTCCATCTGAGGGACCTGGACAATCGCAGGACTTTTGGTCAGCGGTAACCTGGGTATCTGTTGTTTCTTTCCCATTTTCCTGATCAGAAGGCTGTCAAGAAAACAATCATCGTGTAACAACAAAGACTAAAACTAAAGTGCTGTGAATCTGCTGTGTTGTCTGCAGATTTATGTATCAATGTTGGACATACCTGTGTGTGTGGGTCCTCAGGGACAGCTTTAATTGTTGAGTAAGAGCTTGTTATGCCAGACGTCATCGTGCAATGTTTCGATCCTATTAGGTTTACACACACGCACAAAGCATAGTATGAAATCTTACTCCTTATTTTGAACAATATGTTTGTATGATTCATTTAATAAGAGGAATGAGGTCTTCCTTGTTGTTTGTAAATTGGTAAAATGTTGATAAAACAGTCCAAAGACGATAAGTAATTCGCCCTTACCGTAACTCCGCACAATTGTCTTCTACAGCAGCTAGTCCATGATGTTTGAATACAGCAACAACATGTCTGCATACTGGTTCGTCTGCACATGCCAAAGATGCTTGCTCCTCCTACTCTTTTTGTCTCTCTGTCTCCTCGGCATTCATTCCATCGTCATCTGTAAAGGTGTGTTTACCTGGACCTCCCAATAGAAATAAAAAGGGTGGTTCCGAATCTCATGCATGACATACAGAAAGGTCAACTGTGCAGGTGATGCCCTCACAATACTCCGATCGATTAAACAACAAAGTCACCTGCCAGAACCAAAAGTTATCTCATTAAATGGCACTTTTTCATGATTAGTATTTGCGTTTTTTCTTTTTCTTTCCAAGCGTAGTTTTATTTGTGAGGTTGTGAAGTCTGTGAGTTGATATGAACTGGTTCAACAGGTAAAGTCAGTGGCTGTGTTTGAGTGACGCTTTGGGGCTTTGTCAAAGGCCGGAAAGAGCACTTTGTTGAAAGCTAGATTAGATGATTCATTGACATGCTTTTGGGTTGGACGTAAATTACTGTCACATATCAATTGTATCAAAATGTTGAATCCATACCTGTTATTAGGAACTTTGTAACTATTTGTGCCGTAACTATAATTTGTGCTGAAAGAATAGATTATCCCCAGGTATAATCGCAGAACTTTGTCATAACAATGTCAATAGGGATCTCCAACCAACAGCTCGGGAGCTACCACGAGCTCTCCAGCCCTTACTGTACTTGGTAGCTTGCCAGAGAATTTCTACATTTCATTTACTCATTCGCTTGATTAGTCACATTTTACAATGTTTTCATTCTGTTCTGTAAACATTTAAGGGGAAACACGGCAGGCAAAAGTCACATGTTTCAAGTTAAGTCTGTTAATATTTAAAGGGACTATACCTGATTTTTTTTTCCTAGTAGTGGAATGAAATTAGTTTTTTCCCTCTTTAGTATAAGCTCAAATATTTGTGGAAATAATACTGTGCATCTAAAAATGTAAAGCACTTGTCAATTTCATGGTTTGTAGGCTAGTTTTCCTGTGTGACTATGACCCTAAAAAGTGACCCTGTCAGTTGTGAAATGTCCTTATAAATTCATCTCTAAGAAGAAACAGGATGTTAGAAATGTGTGAGGAAAGTTAGGTATGTGTTTGGACCACAACTAGCAATTTATTTAACTCGCTCCATCTTCAATTATTTGTCATTTAAAATATTATGAAAAATCAGGTGTAGTGCATTTAACCCAGTGTTTCTCAATTATTTTCTGTTACGCCCCCCTTGGGAAGAAGGACATGTTTCGCGCCCCCCCTCCATGTGACGGCTGTGGTGCTGCATAAATACGCATATGGGCGACTCATAGCAAAGTGTATTTGCATCGCCTTTTGTACATA
>OMNZ01102337.1:0-12421 GCA_900303255.1 Lesueurigobius sanzi | reverse complement strand
CTATTTTACATAGAAACATTATGTTTTTTCAATCGCCAAAAGACTTTAAAAGCCGCCCTATTGACCTGGCAACCCTGGAACTATTGCCAAAAATTTCACAGCAGCTTGATTAAAGGGAGCACGGTTAGCGCCTGCTGCACTGAGCTGCTAAATAAAGAAGCTGAATCTGTCCAACATCAGAAACATGACCCATAACTGAGGTAACAAGCACTAATTAGGTATGAATTGGCTGATATGTTTTCCAACCTTTAGTACCAAGAGAGGTGGGATTTAAAGGTTAACTCCTCCTTCTGGTTTACTCTTAAGAGAACCACGAGCATGTTAAGTCACCAGTCGCTGACGAAGATCTTTAGAGTAAGATCGAAACATCCTACACTTCAACTACAGAGTACAGATGAAGATGAAGATGAAGATGAAGATGAATCTTTGCCTACGATGGACAACTCCTGTATGACTGAGAACCTACACAGATGACCCATAACTGTAACCTGCTTTATTTATTTCCTTATGGTATTTGTCCTTAGTGGTGGCTCCAGCGTACCACACGGTGATGGAGGAGGTGAGGATGGACTCGATGTTGGTCCTGTAAAAATCCACTATCATCTTGGGCGGCCAGTTGAGTTTCCTCAGTTTCCGCAGGAAGTACATCCTTGGGTCTTTTTGATGAGGGAGCTGATGGTCGGCTCCCACTTGAGGTCCTGGGTGATGGTGGTGCCCAGGAAGTGGAAAGAGTCCACAGCGGAAAGAGTCCACTGATGACATACTGTTGCTTTTGAAGGATCCAAGCTCTTCAATAACTCACCTCATGGAAACAGTACAAAAATGTGACGCACACAACAAAAACCTCCGCAACTCGCCAGCACAAGATTGGCGCTAGGGACTGAAAGAGAGATTTTTTGGAAAATTTGTGATTTTCGCTTTTTTGCAAAATGTGTTATCACAGATAAGCCTCTCCATATTTCAGATAACAGTATTGGTGTTTTTAAAAGAGTACATTTGTGTTTGAAAACCGGGTGTATTTTCAGGATATTCAGTGGGCGTGGGATATTCAGTAAAAAGCTTTAATTACTTAAATTACTTAAATGGGTGCTGACGTCATATGGTTGTTACCCATGTTGTTACCTCGCAGGCAGACCAGTGTTGTGATTCAAGATTCTTTATTTGTCAAACCATGTGAATGGTTCGAAATTATGTTTCTCTCATCCTTGATTGTGGGGGGGGGGGGGGGGGGGGAAAGAGGGGGGGGAGGGAGGGGAGGGAGTTCAGCTTCCCGATGGCCCTGTGTACGAAACTGTTCCTCAGTCGACTGGAACTGACCCGTAGATTCTGCAGTCTCCTCCCTGAAGGCATCACCCTGTGAGCCGTAGCAGTCACTGTTAGCAGGGATCTGCTCTTCTATTGTGCCTTTTTAGATCCAACCACAGCATGACGTAGGACTGTAGGACACGAGGGAAGTGAGGGATAAAGTCTGTGATAAAACGGAGACGGAAATGGACCCAATTTAGAAAATGCATCATGACTTACAGCCAACTAAACAGTGGCACCTGGTGGTTAGAAAAATGTACTACAGCAGCTGAGTTTGTTTATTCTTGCACCTACGTAAACCAAATTTACAGGAATGTGCTTGTTTCACTAAATAATAATAAAGAGATGATTTAGGAAGAGTTTAACTGCACTGAAGACTGTAATAGAAATGAGAGATACAATAAAGTTAAAGGGCAGCGTTAGGATCATCACTTGAATAGTTATAATAATGTGTTCCCCAAAATTCATTGTGTTTCTGTTACAATATGAAAAAGTAGCTGGTTACAGGACAAAAGTAATTACTATAACTAGCAAATTACTATAGCTATTTATTTATATATAAGTATAAGTGATGTTCCTAACTCTGCTTTAACTATACTTTATTGTATCTCTCTCTTGTTCATTTCTATTACAGTCTTCAGTGCAGTTAAACTCTTACTAAATTATCGCTTTATTATTATTTAGTGAAACAAGCTCATTCCTGTAAATTTGGTAAAATAAATTATATGTTGATGATGCTTCCTATTACCTTCCCCAAGACAGTTTTCAAGCAATATCATTAGCCAGTAAGGGACTTACTATGGGAAGGGAAAAAGCCTTGAGATAAATTTCCAAAAAATACAAATCCCAGTTGAGATGGGAGGGCTGTCCACAACTATCGAAGTTTCAGGAAATGGAAGGTGATCCGCCAAAATATATGGATTTAGAGAGGAGTATGTTTACACCACTACAAGTGCTTTCACAAAAAACAAAAGAGCATAGTTTAAACCCAATACCCAAAAGAAGTATGGCACGCAGTACATAGAATGATGAAAAGGTCTCCTTATATACAAAAATATTCATCAATATGGAATACTCCAAAAATTTGTATTGGAAAGAAACATATCTTATGGAAAGACTGGGTGAAAGAAGGTGTCCATACCTTAGGTGACCTCCACAAGGATGACCTTTATATTTCATTCGATGAAATGTGCACTCAATACAATTAAGATAGCATGAAAGGACACTTGGAGATATATGTACTGTAAATGAAAAACTGAGTTACAAAAGCTTGTGCTGCAAAACAAAACGGGTCAAATGTAATTGAGGGAATCCTGTGTGCGCGCCACACTGTGAACGCTTCCCTATGTTATAAGCTACTGTGTAAAACAGTTGGAAATCAAAACAATTGTCAAAGACTAATATAGCTGTACAGGGGCTGTACTCTCTCTGTATCTAAATAATTCTGTTAAGTTATATTTAATTTAGTACTCCACCACTCGCACTGCTACAGAAGGAAAGGTCAAATGCAGAGGTCTAAACATCATCAATCATGATTTTTGAACTAATTTTAAAGAAAGTCCCTCCAGTACAAATGCAGCAGCTGTCTTGATTTCAGTTGCAGTCGTTTCATACCAATTCAACAGTTATGTCCCACTCTTATTCCTCTCATAGTGCATATGCGATACGTCTTCTTTGTCTGCTTGTTGGTCTTGGAGGTCTTTTTTAGTAAACTGCCTGTGGTGCAAGGGTGTGGTGGCATTGAGCTGCAGTGTCTGGAGTCTATTTTTAACACAACTTTATCACCTAACACTAGTCACCACCGAAAATCTAGATGCATGGGAATGTGATGAGTGCACACTTCAGGCTTTTTCATCTTTCTTTCGTTTCACAAAGTCATCCATCCATTGCTAATAAAATGGAAATAGCCAGTGGTGACTCCTGAGACAAAAAATGAATACTTTCAAATTTTCCCATACTTGGATTTACACTGCAGGAAGACATATTGTGTATAACTGGCTTTTAAATCTCCCTTTGGGCCCTTCAGCTGTGACATCGAACAGTGCTATATTGGTTTGCATCTCAAAGTTTAGTTGGTGCATCCTCTACGGGCAAAAGAGAAATTTCAATAAGCTAAAAATCATCGTGCAAGGCTCAATTTTTATTCACTGACAAGCTAACAAATCCATAGCTCTGTGATAAGTTTCACTCTCATTCTGCAGTCACATTGGTAATGGTAGAACTTTATGGGCTTTAAAAATGCAGAATTCTTTTGAATTCTATCAATAACGCAACAACATCTAAAACATCCAGATCAGAGCGCCTCTGCAGTAGAGGAAGAAACAACCATCAACTGCATTAGTCAAAACTGTGTGAATGAAGCAAACTACTGCTCCAGCTGTTTTTGACATGTGATTGTTATAAAGTTACAAGCTCAGAAAAGTTGATGTCCCTATATTAGGGATGTCAAAATTTACCAATTTCAGCTCATGCTAAATTAATCGTATGAATTTTAGGACCTGCACTGTCCTGTCTCATGAGCGTAGTGTGTAGTGTCCAAACGGAGCGCACTCAGCGGTAAAGGGTGAAGAAATACTGTAGCTTCCAATGTTAAATCCATCACACATGAAATCAGCGACAGGTTAAATAATCCAATGTATAGAGGGCAATCTTTGTTTGTCAAAGGAAGAGGGTTGTAAAAAATCTGTTATGAGCTATTTTTATCCTTCATTTATTAATCTCTCATTATATTATGTATGTAAGAAAACACAGATTACAGGATAAATGGATGCAAATATAAATATAATTTATGATCAATATCATGGAGCATGAATTTAGAAAAGATGACGATGGCTTGATTTTCTATCCTTCAAAATGTTCTGTCTGAACTCAAAATATTCTCATTCATTGACAGATCATTTTCAGTTAATGTAACCTCTGGTCCCAAAGACAAGCAGCAAGTGAAACTGTGTGAGCACATGGAAATCAGCTGTTGATTTGTTTAGGTCACACAGAACAGGGAACGTTTATCTTATATCATTCACACCAATTATTTTTCTTTAGATATGGCAAAAAAAAAATTCTAATTAATATTTCAAAATTGCTATTTTTAAATGTAAAGATACATTATTTTCCATGAACATGTATCTTTTTTTTTTAATGAGTATTTTCTTTATTTTGATAATTGAGAATAGTTGTAAAAATCACAATGATAATCTCACAGTAATCGTGACTGTAAAATGTCCCTAGTACCCAGTACATCTCATAGTACACCACAGACCTACAGTAAAAATGAGTTATGACGAAAAACCCAACCAAACTATGGCAAAATGCGATAAATAAACAACAAAAAAATTGACACCCGTTCTACAGCAACCTCTGAAAAGACCAAAGGAACAAATGTCTTCTCGACAATGGTCCTGCCCCGCTCAAGTATAAACATGCTTTCTAACACATGAATACATTGTGATTATGTGTTGTGTTTTATGTCGACTGGCTCAGAGGGAGGAGAGTGTTGGCCGGTGTGAAGTGGAACACCGCAGCACACAGTCATATATGCGCTGTGGTTATGGCATCTCTCACTTTGGTAACGGGCTCGGCAACAGTCCTGTTTTTAAGTCTTCATAAACATATTTTGTTCTTTTTTTTTAGCTTTTGTGGCAGAAACTCCATGCCAGTAACGTTTGCATCAGGCATCACCCATGTGCATAAAACATAACCTTATAAAGTTTACGACTGACAATTACCAAAGGATTTTGAAATAAGGCGATGAAATCCAGCTCTAGTTATGTGATGATAAAATACTGGCTAAACGCTTGGCCTCATTCAGTCTAAAATAGTTCACTTAATACGACAGTGGACTAAATCATGCCTGCTAAATCCTAAGGAGGATGTATTAGCGGTCTTGGAGATGACTGTGCATTCTTAGAGCCTGTATAACGCTAAGCCATGGCCACTCGAGCCATTAGCCGTTAGCGCTGCTGTGTGTTTGTGTGTGTACGTCTTGGCAAATCACTTTCATGTAGATTGAGTCTTAGCTCCATAGGCGACAGGGCAATCCCTCTCTTCATTTAATGGCTACTTAAGAATAGTTTAACGATTGCACTAAGTCTCGAGGGCTCTTGTCTGAAGAGAGCTGCCCCACTCAGTCAGTGATACAGTGGCTGTTCTCACCACTTTTTTCTTCATACAATTGGCAGCTTCTTCTGTCAGTCTACCCCAGGGCCGCTGTGGCTACAAAAGTAGCTTGTCAAGCTTGTAAAGTGCAATACATGTGTCAGCTATTATTATTATTATATAACACAGGAATGTATAAAGATTCTGATGTCTGAATTCTTGAACCCACTGTACTTGGTCAGTCCTGGAAATGATCAGACACAGAGTGATGTGAATTTAGATGCATATTTGTGTCAAAAATAGGAGAACATGACTATTGTTTGCCAGACACGGAATCAGATTGGCTTCATTTCACTTGTGGCATTCAAAATTATACACTTTGATCCCAAAAAAGTGAAATAATTGTGCCCAGTGGAATAGCAGCCCAGAGACGACCAGACAGTTTTAAGAGACTGGAACGTTTTATGTTACGACTTCTTTTATGAAACCAAGAGGGTTTTTATTGTGAGAGACAGGCCTCCTGTGATGTGTGGCTCACTGCTTACCCTGTGTATGTGTGTAATTCTGCAACGTAACAAGACCGAGAGGGTTTAGAAAGTGAAGGAAAACTGCACAAAAGTAACCTCTGGGTCTTATGCAACCTCCACTTCAAAACATGTAGTTTATAGAGGAAATGGCCATATCACCAATTACATCCTTGCAACAAGCAACACCCCCATTTTTTAGATTTTTGCTGTGTTTGTTTCATCAAACAAATTATCTGTTAAAAAAAAACGTAAGTTTATCAGTAGGCAGATATCTGGCTAAATCCACTTTTTGTTGTTTCACCATGTTGTTATATCCTTAACACAAACATAGCTGGAGTGTTGCTTTCTTTCATCCAAACAACCACTCGATATATTTTTAAAGTTTCATTTTTGCTCTGCTGCCCCAGACACCGTACATAAAATAAAAAGTGCACCCTCTATTGGTGTGTTGTATAACCAAATTCTATGACACCAATGAACTAGTGACACTTTCTAGACAAATTAAAGGTACATTCCTATGAAACATTTCCATGTGCAACCTAGATATTAGTGTGTATTTGACCTTTTAGTAGCAGAGGCTGAATGGGTGCCCCATGGCACCTTTACTATCAATCACAGCGGCCTCTATGGTGCTCCAGGGTCAATTGTTTTTGATCTGGAGCATCATAGAGGCCACTGTGATGGATAGTAAAGGTGCCATGCTGCACCCATACATCCGCTGGGCTACCTACTAAAAGATCAACAGTGGCGGCTCGTGAGGCCAACACTAGGTGGGGCTGTTGCAGACCATGTTGAGAATAATTATACGCATTTTAAACGCATTTTAAACACATTTTCTGCTGCTTCTCAGATTAAAAAGAAGTATTTACCACATATCAACAAATACCCAAAGAACCATCACTGTCACTGAATATCAAGGTTTTTTCTATCACATGAAAGGTTACAATGCACTTTTAAAGTTTCAACGAAAGAAACACAAAGGCAAAGATGTCTGAAGTAGTTGTAAAGCCTGATTAAAGAAGGGCCTTCTGCTCTTTTACAGTATATGACATTCTACATAGAGCATATACACTCATGTTTTAAGCGGTGTAACTTTTAGATAACTAAGCCTGCGTCTGCACCATATGTGTCCGTGCAACAAGGAATATTTACAATACCGTGAAACATTTCCCTTTGAACAATTAGCTCCTCCTAATAGACTCCACTGATGTTTGACCATGAGCTCATAGTTGACACACATGTAGGCCAGTCATAACAGAAGGAAACAGGCCAAAAAACAAAAAGGCGCCTGTACTCCGAGTTTGCGGAGGGGGGTGTCACACGGAGCCACTGCCTTGGAGGGGTCAGGAGGTTGTGGAAAAGAGCACCCTCTGACACAGGGGTGCAGAGTATCAGGTAACGCCTGGCTGTATGTTTTCCACAAGTGTCAACATTGAGAATGGTGCAAGCTTTTGTACTGGCGGTGCATGTGTCTGACAGGTTTTATATCTGTGCGTCCAAGCTGCTGCTTTGCTCCTGTGAAATGTCTTTTTTGGTTAGAGAATGAACGGTTGCTCCACCCACTTTGTGTGTGGGGTGTGACCTTTCGAGGAGATGGAGATGTAGATTTTGATATCTTAACTCGATAGACATGATTAATCTAGACCGGAAATCGCAAATCAGAGAGGATAATTCGGTTTTACTCTGTCCCTGGTAGCACAAGTAAAAGTGAATTTAATAAATTGAAAATGTGATATGTTTTAAATCAACAACTGTTCATCAATCATTTTGAGCAGGTGAGCGTCATGTGAAATGATGTCATTGGGATTTTCTTTTTCACTGCATTATCACAAACCATTCATTTAGTACAGAAAAAGTGGTAAAGATCAACCCATGGAAGCATTGTGAGAAAGCCAAAACAACACTTTTGCAGTTCAATCCTACAACAGTGCACTATTGAATGGCTTTAAACCATTTTCCGCAACCACATGTCACTAAAATGAGTGACAAAGTTGGAAAAATCTTCACTGCTCATAAATGTCTCTTTTATCCGTGTTGTGGCGTATCTCTCTGGTAAAGCTGTGACAGTGCGAGACTGCGGCGGACACTTTGATTGTATGGAATTAAACCACGCAGCTGCAGCTCTAACAGAGGCACAGGCATTTGGCTTTAATTACACAAATGTCACAGAACCGCACTCACACGGCCGATCTGTAGAAGACGGAAAACATCAGGAATACATGAGGCAGCTCTGATCGTCTTTCCTCTGACCCCAAACAAATGGCTTTAAAAGGTTAACACATCCATTATTATCACTTTATAACTGCAGACTTTACTGTGATTCATTGAAAACCTGGGGAAGGAAAGGGATCTGTGTCTCAAAGTTAATGATATGGCTTTGTGTTGCAACATAATAATGACTGAGCACAGATCTTTACTCATTTAAAGTATTAATGACGACTGTTGGGATTGCAGCAGTGGCACAAACAGTTACTGTACATTACATGTATATGAAGCAAATTAAGTTATGTTCCCCAGTGACATGTCTATAATCATGTCCAGGACTCCCTTGAAAAAGAGGTTCTTAATCTCAATGGGACTTTCCTGGTTAAATAAAGGTTAAATAATATTTAAAAAATCAGGAGGTTCTGAGGCACAAGGTTCTGCATACAGAAAACTCTACTCAGAAGGTTCTTTACTCAAAAGGTTCTTTAATGTATATAAATTAGAATTACTTCTTGGTTGTAAAACGGACATTTGCAATTGCACTAAATAGTCCACTTCTCAATGCAAAATGCTGCTATTTCTGAATAAGTCAGTTGTGTTACAGAGGATGGGAGCCACATACCTGGCCCTGTCCTAACCTTAAAGAGTTTGATTTCTAACCATATTCTTGGGAGGAACAATCTCAGTTTTACATGGAATTATTAATGTTTACAATTATGTTAGTTTGTTATTTTCTGAGTAGAGAACCTTCTGACTACAGGAGCTTCTGAGTATAGGGCCATGTTCCCCGATACTATAACCCTAACCCTTATCTTAACCCCCCAAAAAACCTGCTACGATAAAACAAGCAAATAAGCGTCTGGGGAACATACTGTATGTACCTCTGGCATCTAGAGGTGCCATTGTTCCCTGATACGTCCAGGTAACATAGGGCTGACCCCGTAGCATTGCTAGCCAGGCTACATAATTTCCCTATTCTATATAATAAAATAATAATAAAAATAATATCATTAATATTATTGTTCTATATAAATAATAGCCTAGTGATGTGAAATATATAATCAAATCCTCTCTTAAGAAATGCTCTTTGACGTAAATGGTTTAAACTGTCTTTTTCCTGTCTGTTCTGTCTTGAACAACTCTAGAAAACAGCACATGAGCATGAGTGAAAGGTTTTTGTACAAAGAAAATACTTGGTAAGACAATTGTAGCCTCTTTTAATTAATTGTGTTTTATTAAGTTTTATTTACGTGACATCAGTAAACTCAATCAAATTGTGTATTTCTGAGCAAATTAGATCAAGGACAATCTATATAAAAGTGAGCCACTGACTTGAACAGCACTTTTAAATGAAAGGATCCGAAAGATTCTTCTACCAGTAAAGAACCCTGAATTCCATCACTAATAAAGAAGTACAGTCTGGGACCTGATGTTGTCTTCACGTATGTCCATAGGTTTTGGTGGCTTTTTGGGAGACTTTTGGGGCGTGTTTGACTTCTGATATCTGGTGATGCTGAGCCCTATAGTGATATGTAATGATTGGCAAAATGCAAAGGACAGATTTCAACCACTGGAGCAATAAATAATACCGTAATCTTCATTGTAAACCTTACAGTGAGAGTAAAATTTATATTATTACTATTGGTAAACCCACTCAAGTATTCACTGAACATTTCCCATTATAATTTACTGCTTTCACTTACATGTACATATTTTGGAGCACTTCCACTCCTGGGTTTCCGTGGTAGCCTACACCACATCACTGTCGCCGCTTGATCAAAAAAGTCAATTTCCTCTCTGTCAAACACAGGACCTGTTAAAGATGGAAAGGTCACTGAGTGAAGGGGAAAACACAGCGTGTCGTGTGAAGTTAAACAAGCTAAACACATGCAGTGGATTATGACCACACCCGGCTCCGCACTCTCATTACTCCTGATTGATTTGTGTGTAATTAACTTGATCACTGGTTCACGAAATACAGAGAACATGATACACTTGGGCCAGTGGCGGAAAGTAACAAAGTAAAAAGTACAATTTTAGTTTAGTAAGTACATTTTATGCTTTTACTTCATTACATTTTTCGAGCTGAAAAGTGGTTTAAACCCAAGTTTTTTCACAGAGAATGTTAGTGAATGTAGAAGCTGAAGTGATATCGTTCTTATAAGAAATAATACTTGAGTCCAAACTTTTTTTATCGAGAGCCGCATATCGCATAGAAAAGTAATGGCAGTGTGGCCAATTCAAGAAGCTTGTGGGCCACCAAAAATTGGTCTGACGGCCACATTTGGCCCCCGGGCAGCACTTTGGACACCCCTGGTCTAAAACACCAGCGGATTCAGTCTCTGATGTTTTGAACTAGTTTAAGGTGCAGACAGGATTTAGTCCTCTTTTAGACCTGGTTTGGTAACAAAACCACAATTCTTCATGAAAAATATGGCACATTTAATCAAAGTTGAGAATACTAACCACATTTTTACTCAAGAGTAATATTACTTTGAAATTATTTTACTCAAGTACAAGTGAAAAGTAGTGATTCAAATTATTACCAGTGGTGGGCAGTAATAGTTTGGCAGTGAATTTACTTAAGCGCTTTTTCTTAAGTAGAGTTTTTGAGGATCTGTACTTTACTTGAGTGTAGTATTTTTGTTGACTTAATACTTTTACTCAAACAAACAAATATAATACTTGCTACTCCACTACATTTGTACATTAAAAAAAACTTTTCGTTACTTGTTACTTCCGGATTGCAGACAAGTTGGTCGCATCGTGTTTTTTTCTCTACACTCCATTTGTAAGTAATTTAGTCTGAATATATCTGTTGTTTTTCTATTCTTTGGTCATTTATATCTGCAGTTAAAACCAGAGTGAACTGAAGAGGAAAAGACTCAAATACATCTTCACAAGTATTGAATATACATGTTTCGTGTTATTGAAGATTGACAACACTCATTTAAAATGAATTGTACTCTTTGCTTCAAATACTTAAGTACTTTATGAAGAAAATACTTCAGTACTTACTTTAACTTGAGTCAATGTTTCACTGGGAAACTTTCAGTGGAGTAATACTAGACCAGTAGTATCTGTACTTTTACTCAAGTAATGAAATGAAGTACTTTACTGATTATTACTCAAGTAAACAAGTACTTGGAGAAATTGCTCCTCGAGTACTGTGAGTACTGAGTAAGTGTTTAAGTCTGATTTATATTTAAGGTTGGGACATATATTGTGAGAAACAAAATATAAAAAAAATATGTGAAAATGCCATAAAAAGACACACATAAATAATTTTGAAGAATAAGGTACACAAAACACAAACTACATCTATTTTTATGTCTATATGAAACTTGTGCCACTACAGATATACTCAAAGTAGAACAAGTAAAGCTGGACACACACTACAGGATTTTTAGCTTTTTTAGTTTAGGAGGAGTGGCTCAATAAAAACCTTTTCTCATAGCATGATCTGTGGTGGGGCTCCTCGTGTGTGTGTGTGTGTGTGTGTGTGTGTATGTATGTCTGTGTGTATATGTCTGTCTGTGTGTGTATGTATGTCTGTGTGTATATGTGTGTGTATGTATGTCTGTGTGTATATGTATGTGTGTGTGTGTGTGTGTGTATGTCTGTCTGTGTGTATGTATGTCTGTCTGTGTGTGTGTATGTCTGTGTGTATGTATGTCTGTGTGTATGTATGTCTGTGTGTGCATGCATGTGTGTGTGTGTCTGTGTATGTCTGTGTGTGTGCGTGTGTGTGTGTGTGTGTCTGTGTGTGTGTGTGTGTGTATGTGTGTGTGTGTGTGTGTGTGTGTGTGTGTGTGTATGTATGTCTGTGTGTGTATGTCTGTGTGTGTGTATGTGTGTGTGTGTATGTCTGTGTGTTTGTATGTCTGTGTGTATATGTATGTCTGTGTGTATATGTATGTCTGTGTATGTATGTGTGTATATGTATGCCTGTGTGTATGTATGTCTGTGTGTGTGTGTATGTATGTCTGTGTTTGTGTGTGTGTGTGTATGTATGTCTGTGTGTGTGTGTATATGTCTGTGTGTGTATGTCTGTGTGTGTTTGTATGTGTGTATATGTATGTCTGTGTGTGTATGTATGCCTGTGTGTGTATGTCTGTGTGTATGTGTATGTGTGTGTGTGTGTGTATGTGTGTGTGTGTGTGTGTGTGTGTGTGTGTGTGTGTATGTGTGTCTGTGTGTGTGTGTGTGTGTCTGTGTGTGTTTGTATGTCTGTGTGTATATGTATGTCTGTGTGTGTACGTATGTGTGTGTAAGTATGTCTGTGTGTG
>OMNZ01102185.1:4972-26617 GCA_900303255.1 Lesueurigobius sanzi | reverse complement strand
GTCAGCAAGCCCTGCTCCACCAAACCATCCAAAACTAGCGCTCTGAATTCCTCTACTTTAAGTTGCTTTGGAATTTGCATTTCAAAATGGTCAGCAATACTGATCAAATCTTTCTATGTTCATGTTTAAAAGGCAACATGCCACAAGGTCTTTTCCCCCCCAATAGCTACGACCACATGATTAATGATTTATAAACCAGCTGAATAAATCCATACGATCTCCGTCAAAGCCGTTCATTCCAGTTCAGTGCTACCTTCAGGGGTTAACAATGTAGTTCAACGTTTAAACGGGAAAGTCTCTAGCGTACGGTTTATGTTGAATTTCCAAACCCCTGTTGTTTCTGCTTAAAAAAACCCAGGCCAAACAGTCACTAATAGACAAAACCTTCGGTAAACTGCCAAGCGAGGCCAGGCCGAGTTGTGATTTATGTTGTGTGTGGAAGGGCGCGTTTGATCTCGCTAACTTCCGACTTGTTGTGCCAGTCACTGCGCCGAAAGGGAAAAAGTCACTTCACTCTTCGCCTGTATATTTGTGCGGCTGTCTGGCTGCTCTCTTCTCTTCTTAGAGTGATCAAATGCTGGCAACTTCATAAGAGCGAAGGAGAGTTGGGGGAGAGGGGAGTGAGAGATGAGAGGCGAGCGCTCATCTGCATCTGTATTTGAAGTGGCAAATGCAAATGGGCCAAATGATCTGACAAGAGGAAAATGTGAATTCCGCGGCGCAGCTATTTGCAGATTAAAAACACTTTCCCTGCGTCTTTTATATCACCACAAAATGCCATTCTATCAAGACGGGTTTTTTTGCAATCGTCTGTGGCGCAAAATCATGATGATATTCTCCAACGTTTCCGTCTGTTTTGAGAGATTCGGGCTGTCTTGCGACGCCGGAGGACCAAAGTCATTACAATCAGAATAAATTTGTCAAACTTTATTTAGGAGCCGCTCTCCACCAACCAGTCCGTGATCTTTGAACGCACATAACTGGGATCACTAGGCAAGGCAAGGTTACAAGCTTGAATAAATTAAGAGAATTGTTGGAGCAATCGTCTAGATTTGATCTCTTCACTCAGAAGATGGAAGTGTCCTGTAGCCCAGCGTTTCCCAACCAGGGGTACGGGGACCCTTGGGGGTACTTGGAGTAATTTCAGATACAAAATAAGATCAAATTGAATTTGTATTTTTGATTATTATGTTCAAAGAAAAGCTATTTGAGTAAATATAGTAGCCTTTTTACTGATAAATAGGAGCTTCAGTCATTCACTTTCTATCTAATCATCAAAACCACAGAGGAAGGGGGTAACTGGAATATAAATAAAAGGCCCAACGGGTACACAAGACAAAAAAGGTTTGGAACCACTGCTGTAGCCTGTTGTGCTGCAGTCTCCACTGGGTTATCAGGCCACATAGACGAGACACTGCACGGGGAATCGGGAGGTAAGATTTTTCAGAGGGTACTGGCCTCTCTAAGCGAGCTGCATTACATCCAGAATGCTGCTGCTCGAGTCTTGACCAGAACCTGGAAATATGACCATATTAGTCCAGTGCTCAGGTCTCTTCATTGGCTGCCTGTTGCTCAGAGAATAGAGTTTAAAACAGCTCAGTCCTTCCATGGACTGAGCTGTTTTACAAGGTACATTTCTGACATGTTGGTGCCATCTGACCCGTCTCGGGCTCTTAGATCCTCAGGGAGTGGTCTTCTTCTGGTGCCCAGAGTTGGGACTAAACATGGTGAGGCCACCTTTGAGTTTAGTGCCGCTAGAATTTGGAATGGTCTTCCTGGAAATGTGACACAGGCCCCCAATCTAACAAACTTTAAAGGGACTCAATGGAGGTTGTTAATTTTCATACTCGTGACTGCCACCTCTGGCCGTCCGCGTAACTGCAGTCTCCATGTTAAGCTCGTGCATGACTGCTGCCTCGGCCCGAACACGCAACTTTAGAGTGACAGAGCCGGCTTATAGCGGCACTTGAGTGGGATAGGTGTGGGCTCACAGTACAGCGTGGGACATTGCTGGAGCATGTAGGGGGTGGAAAATATATTATTTTTTACATTTTAACTTTCGTAGAGTCCCTTTAAGGTCAGGCTGAAAACTGCTTTATTCCACTGTGCATGTGGCAGTTAAAATCGTTTACTCTTTGTTTTTAGAATCTGGTTTAAAATTTTTAATGATTATTATATTGTATTTACTGTTTTTACATGTATGTACATAATCTATGTCGTCTGTAAAGCACTTTGAGTTACATTTGTATGAATAATGCTCTACACATACATTTTGATTGATTGATATTTTGGATATTTTGTTTAGTTTTTGAATAAGCTAGTTAGTGGACAAGCCTGTATTCAAATTTGGCTTGTTTTTTGGCATTCAAAACTCGATAAATCAGGCATGGCACAAAAACAAAACAGAACAAACCCTCAGAATATTAAAAAGTGTAAGACTGGAAGCTTTGGAGTCTGTAGGAGCTACTAAAGTCGAGATGTGAGAAAAATTAATTTTGAGAAAATGGTAATTGAAGTTATAATTAGTTATAAAACTTTGTTTTATTGCAATAATTACACTTCTTATTGTAAAGATGATGTAATTTATTTGTTTCCAGCTGAAAGTTTATATGTTAAGAGAGTAAAACCTCAAAGTTAAAGTCCTCTTGAGTCACTGAAGATGCTAACACAATATCCAGGAAATCCATTACTAGGTCCAAATTGCTCTAAACCTTGTCTAGAGAGTTCCAATTTTGTCCAATTTGGACTTTGGACCGAAACTAAATAAGTTTATTATGGCAGTCTGAAACAGGGAGCTGAATAGTCTGCACATCTTTATGGGTGAAGCTTAATCTGGAATCACAAAAGAGACAGATGTTTCGCACTAGTAATGTATTAATGTTGTTGTCAGTGCACATTTGGCTTGATAATGTTAGATAAACTGTGTATTGATTATGTTCTGTCAAAGTAAAGCAGGTGATGAATTTAATTGAATACATTTATCAGGCCTCAGAATGTGAATTATTTTTCCACATTGCTCTGTACATGCTGGTACCATTTCCCACGCAATTTTGCTTTTTAGTTTTATCATTTGCTCAAAAAAGACACTCGCTCTGGCATTTGTATCCGCATAAAACTCGACCAGACATTTTATGTCTCTAAGGCATAATGACATTCCCCACCATATGAACGGCGTTTCGTTTACTTGTTTTGTACTTCCACCAAACTCGCGTCTCTCGTAACCAATGGAGATTTGTAAAACTTAACAGTCACGTTTTATGGCCAATCTGCTCATGAGATGTCGGAAAAAGCGGCATCCTCCTCTCTCTTTTCGCCTCGCAGCCAATAAAGGAATCCAATGCACATAGCTCCTGTGATGTGCTCCTAGTTCTAGCCCAATGGTGTTTTGTACATTTTGACACTTTTGGAACTCTCCAGCTCCCTCTTACTTGCGTGACTGCTTTGCTCTCTTTCTTCACCCTTTTTTTTTATTTCTTGAGGATAAGTTAATTGTCACCACAACACTGGCAGCTTGCGAGGCTTCTGAGAGAGGAAAGGAGAGGGGAGAACAAGGAGGATCGGTGCACTGGCCCAGACTGGAGTGTGCCGATGCTGCGCCGATGCCTCCCCTGCGCCGCGTGCCTCGCTAACTTCTCCGAACTTCAATGGCAGCGGAGACGGGCGCAGGCGGGGGATGAGTAAGGAGCTCATCTGTGTCAGTCAAAGTAGCACATTTAAATGGAGCAAACAGTCCTATCAGGGAAATGTGCGGTTTTTAGATATTTGCACGTGGAAAATCCGATTTCATAAATATCGGGCAGGTTCAAAGGCATTTCAACAGAATCGTGACAGCAGATTGTATAACATTTAATAATATTTTGCACCATGATCAGATACAGATACTTTTTAAGCCTACTGTACATTGATACTTGATGACTGTCACCTCTGGAACGTGCTCTTGTTGATCTGTTCTCTTCTTGTAATGGGATGGGATCTCATCTTAACAGAAGAGAACACATCAGCCCGGTTTTAGCCTCTCTTCACTGGTTGCCAGTACGTTTTAGAATTGAAGAGTTTACTGATCACTTTTAAAGCTCGTTTAGGCGTAGCTCCTAGCTACATCACAGAACTTATAACTCCCTAAGAGCCCCCCCGCAGCCGCGAAGTCGAGGCTCCGGACGAAGGGCGATCGAGCCTTTTCGGTCCAAGTTTGTCAAAGAGCTGCACTGTAGACCAGGGGTGCCCACAATTTTTCAGCTCGCGAGCTACTTTCAAAGCCAGCGAGGCCTGGAGATATAGATTCCTTTTACCAGGATTGTTGTAATTATTCTGTTATTTATTCATTATATCTTTGTATTATTTTAACATTAAAACATTTTGAAAATGACCTCTTCAATAAAATGAACAATCAATCAAAAATAAAAACTAATGCATAATACTACAGACAGAGAACCTTTTCAAATTGATAAATGTTGACTACAAGTATGTGATGAAATGACACTACTAGTAGATTGTTATGAATTGCAGGACACAGGGCCATCATTACCCCAAAGATTGATCATATTGTCCAAAATAATTATTTAAAAAATAAACAGCAACTCCTCATCACTTCATCTCCTGTTCTCATCTGAATCATTTTCATGAGTGTCTCCTTGCTCTTTTGGCTCATCCAATAACAAACTGTTCTTTAAAGCACACAGGTGAGGAACACAGCTTTACCCGTCTGCTCCTCTTCCAGTGCTCACTCTTTTCACTGTTTGTAGCTCGCGCAGTTTGTAGGCCGCTTGAGAATATCCCCACGTGTAACCGGACGCTCGTTCCCTGCGTCAAACCAGTGGCAAATGCGAGCAGACAATTTGGTGAGACAGGACTCTGCCATCGACTCCATTTGCTTGGCTCGCAACCGACGTAATGTGCACCCCAGATTAGGGCTGGATATTGCCAACAACTTCACGATACGATACGTATCCCGATACAGGGTCCGTGATACGTACTGCTATTGGAGTAGTTAGTGTGTCTGTTGTGATACGTTCTGAATTAGCCAAGGGGTCAAACAAGCACATAAAATAAATTTTATTCTATTATTTGCATATCACGATACAGATGTCTCGCCACGATACACGTATTGTCAAGTACTCCGCAACGATATATTGCCGATACGATATATTGAGCACACCCCTACCCCTGATGTAGACATTATTCATCCACATCATAAGCAGTGGTGACGGAAACGAGGCTGCCATTTTGCGCCATCGGCCCCTCTGACCACCACCAACTAATCAGTTAATGAAATAGTTGTCAACTATTTTAGTAATCGATTAATCGTTTCTGGGATATACAGACTCAGAATTAGAACAATAGAAGAAATGTTGAATTTTTTGTGGTAAAAACTATGTCGTCTCTCAAGGCATTGGTTATAGACGTTTTTCTTTGCAAATATTTTAGCTCTGATTGTTCCAAATATGATATAAATCTTGGACCATAATCTGATCAGGGCAGAAAGAGGACTCTTTTGCTCTCTCACTTTCACGAACCCTGACTGAATTTTAGAGGTTCGTAGCTTTCAAATGAGGGAAAGGGAAGGGAAAGGGATTCTTATTTGTATAGCGCTTTTCATATGACATAGTCACACCCAAAGCGCTTAACACATGAAAGGGAGGGGGGCTCATTCACTCCATGCTGATGGTGGTAAGCTACATTTTTGTAGCCACAGTTTCCCCTTGGGTAGACTGACAGAAGCGATGCTGCTCACATCTGCGCCAACGGTCCCTCTGACCACCACCAACCACTCACACATAGGCATTGGGTGAAGTGTCTTGCCCAAGGACACAACGACAGTCTGCAGCAGCAGGAGCCAGGATTTGAACCCCCCACAAATGAAAATGACATGAAACTTGTACAAAGAGCATCCTACAGACATTACCTTTAAGTTTATCAAGACGTCCTCAAACAGCGTCACTTTAGCTTCATGTGGCAAAAAGTTTACAAAAATGACACTTTCCATGCATTTTTTCCGCCAACCGATTAATTGTAAAAATAATCGGCCAATTAATCAATTACCTAAATAATTGTTAGTGACAGCCCTATTTAGAATTTAGAATTTGGTCCATTTTACCGGTCTAGTATCGAGTCATGGATTTTCCATACTGACTCCATACAGCATGGTCTATAGCGCCAAACCTTCCACAGCATAGGGCTGCTTTATACAATCGTGGTTGTCTAGCTAATTACCTCCTAATTACCTAGACAAACTTAATTCTTTTGCTCAACATTTGAAGCAAAAGGGGTGCATTGTATGAGGAAAAAGTTAATTTTAGGTTTAAACTAATTGAAGATAGCCCATGGGAGCTCTTAAAATGTAATAGTCTCTTAGCAATGGAAGCTGTAAGCTTTTTTTTTTATTGATGCAATTCAGTTCTGTGACTGATCAATTTGATCAACAACCTCCATCGTTATTCCCAGTTTTAGATGTAAAAGACAAGCATATCCACAGAAAAATTATCCACCTTTTAGGTGGGATCACAGTTTTCTTGCTGTTACTTATTTTTTAGAGCTGCAAGTTCACACAAGGACAGAACAAAATGGGAATATGCAATGTTCTAAGAGGTCACATTTCTGAAAACAAAATCCTGCAAGAACAGTGTCAACTCTCAACTTACAGCAAAAGCAATAACTGAGGCCACCATTATATTTTCAAGGGCATGTACTTACATAGAGTATTTGGAAGCGCTGAATTTAGATAGATGGCAGTGAACCATGGAGACAAGGTCAACACCCAATACAAACATTCTGAAGGAAGAGGCCCTTCTAACAGTTTTGTTCTCAATATTTATACAAAAGGTCTAAACCTTTTTGTTTCTCTGCATTGTGAATACATTGTCTACTCTCTTTTTCACATTCTCCCTACGGGTTGCCTTCCCATGTTAAAACAAATCCTGCTTCCAAGAGCATAGTGATTTGCGTATTGATGTGGCCATAGGTTTTATTGTGGATACTAAACCATAAATTAATCATAAAAACATTTTTGGCCACTAGGGTCTGTCTAGTTTACTAGGCTAGCAAAACTAATTCAGAAATTGGGTATTATGTGTACCTCAGGTACCCTCAGGTCATGTGGACCTCTTTGGAGTAACATATTTGCGAGAGGAACACCCAAAATTTATGCTAGCGAAAAGAAACCGTATGTGCTGCTTTATAATATAAAGATGCTAACACCAAATGTAAATAGTGAGCTCTCCATCTATCCATCTTCTTCAGCTTGTCCGTTGACGGGTCGTGGGGGCAGCACTCTAAGCTGCCCGGATCACACTGCACCAGTCCCTTATGGCTCCTCTTGCAGGTGGTGGGTCCACGGCGGGCGACGTAACCGACATGATGGTCTCATCAGAAGGAGCTTTTGAACCGCTCTTGGCCTGACCCACCACCTACAGTAGGACCTGTTTGCCATGGGAGACCCTACCAGGAGCATGATGCCGTAGACAACAGAGCTCCTAGGATCATTCGGGTGCTCAAACCCCTCCCCTAGTTCCCCCAGTTCACATGAATGTGGCATTAAAATGCATAAAGTCTCCAATAAACAAGTTCCATTGGAAGAGGCCCTAGTCTCACGTACATGTACCACAGTTTGAGAACCACTGCCATAGACTTAAGGCCAAAAACCAAATGCTGAACCAGTGTTGGAACCACTGCAGCAAAAATATCACATTGCTGGACACAGTATAATCCAAGAAAAAAGATCAAATTACACACAATTAGATTAAAAAAAATATATATATTTATTTACTTGAAAGAAGATTTCTAGATTAAAGGTGCTATACCTTTTTAACCTTTTTGTCAATATGTGACAAAATGGGTATTTTTACCGTCACAGTAGTCCTTTGGCGTCAAAATGTGACAAAAAAAGGTAACCCTTTTGTCACATATTGACTATTTGGGTTGACCATACACAACATCAACAAATCATAGTACAATGAAGACTTCACGCATCAAGCTTATTTTTGCCGCAAGTTACTACTTTTACAACATACTTTTATGCGACAAAAATAATGTTGCACTACAAAAAGAGAAAAAAATCAGGTATAGTGCCTTTAAGTGTTGGAATTTATAGTGTTGGAAGATAATAGAAGAGGAAGAAGGTACTGGTGTTGAAGTGGGCATAGGTTTAAAACAAGCTTGAAACATTTGTTAGGGTGTAGGGTGATATTTTTTACGTTTTATAAGTTGAAATGTCTGCGCAAAGTACACAAGGTTGCTCTTACATACAAGCCCCGGGACTGGTGAGGATTTGGCCGAACAGCTCAGAACCCATCCAGTATTGGGTTATTGGCTTTCAAAATGTGGAGGACACTACAGAACAAAGTGCTGCACTCCCCAGCAAAGTAAACCGGATTAACTCGAAACTGCGTGAATCAAGTGGAATACTACTCCGGGTCTGTTTTTGCCGAGAGAACGACACAAAAAGGCCAATTTTGCTGTTAATCATTTTAAAATGACTAAAAAGAAAATATTCCATACTGTGGCTTTGACAATAATTGCAATACCATAACTACTTATTGTGTAGATTAGAAAGGCATATGCCGCAATTATAGTTTTCTTTCAGATAAGGCAAGATTATTGTGTAGCTATTTTCGATGGAGCTACACGGAAACACATGGTCATTTTCTCCACGTAAGCCACAGTAAGACTTCGGTGTTCTTGCTGGTCCTGATTGTGCATGGCGTGGGGCTGATGACAGGTTTTTAGAGGGGAGGAGAAGACCGGAGTGTGTGGGGGGGGGCATATGGGGAGGCATAATTGGCATCTTTTTACATTTGAGGCTCCGCTATGAGAGAAAAGAGACAGAGAGCAGAGTGCGGCGAATGGGATAATGAGAGAGGAGATCGCGAGCCGCTGTAAATGATCAGGCAGGGGCAGCAGTGCACTCATGGCGTTCTCTAGTTGGCCTGACAAGTTCTCCATGTGCGTCTGGTCTTTTTCTTTTCTTAAATCCTGGCAACTAGGGGCTTTTGGCAGGGTGTGCGTAACGGAGAGGGCAGACTGTTCTCGCACTACACTGGCAAGCGTTCTTTCCCCGCGACGGCAAAGCTAATAATTTCTCATGTTTCGGTGGAAGGGATTTAGAGAAGCCATAGTAACAGGGAATATGTGGAAATGGGTGGTACTGGCTGATCCACGCTGCAAAATGTCATCCAGAAATGAGGTAGATTTTCTTTAAGTACATCTGCCCTTGATGTGCGACTGAATGCATTTATGTAGGATGCATATTTTGAATACATACATAACTATATTTGGGTACAGTTATTCTTTCATTTGAGGGTAGAATAGAGCTACTCTCCTGAAATCAAAGGTACACATTGTGATCAAGAAGAGACAAGATCAAAACAACCAAGATAAAGTTTAGGTTTCTTTTTTCCATTCCTAATTGGTGGTAAATACGTTCATAACAGGGAAGGCAACAAGTGTGTAGTCCACGTTTTTAAGTTTACATATAATGCAAATCAAAAGAAAATTGACAAATATTTTCTCTGATCTGTATTTGATGGTGATTGGATTCATAAACCTGCCATGTTATTCTCATGGCTGAAAGTCCTGTTGACTGGCTAACAATCACGCACATGTTTTTGAATATTGTCACTGCTTTTGGACATCTTTACCTTGTGTGGAACCTGATTGGACGCTTTCTATTGGGGGCAGTCCCCAAGCTGATAAAAAGACCACGCGTAAACTACATTGTCCCAAAATGTCCAGAAGATGTGTGAGTGATTGGCAATTGAGTGACCACACTGTCTCCAACACTGTTGCTGATGTCCCTGAACGTTGTTCGTGATGTGAGATGTAAGGAGCTTCCCTTTATTTCAAGTTGATGACACCTTTATGAGAAAATGATCATGAACTGACAGAGAAGTCAATCAACTTTGTGAACTTTGTTTTTTTTTTTGTTTCATGTGGATTGACCCAGGAATTATAGAGATAATCACAATCAACTAAGTCTAGAAATCTACAGACAGTTACCATAGGCACCACCATCGGATTTTCAGCTGCCCTCCACCTCTGTTTTAAACTATAGATGAGTTTCAGCTGACATCATCGGATAGCGGAACTTATGTTGCAACAATGGGTTGCTACAAGCAATTCATATCAAAACATTCTATATTTCTATGCTCTGACCAATCAGAGGCCTGCGGGGGCACCAAAAGTCACATGACTGAAACACATTAATAGGCTCTTTAGAATGCTGTGATGTCACGTGAATGTATTTCTTAACCCAAATCCACAACCTGTTCCATCTCCTCTTTCCCGCTTTTATCCTTATTTATTTGTCAGAGGTTGCATTCAGGGACGTTCCCTGTCATTCGTCAGTGCAGCCCATAAAACACACTGTCATGACTGACTGGCCACGCTCCAAACTCATTACCTATTGGCTGACGGAGCGGGTCGCACTGTTCTGCACCGTTGTGCCTCCACCCCCCTCTTTTTTCTTAACCAGACATCCGTTTTTTTTTCCGGGGCTGGGGAAACTTTAAATTCGACGTCGGCCGGTGTCTTTCTCGCCACTCCTCTCAGCCTCGCCGCTCAAGGTCACATGAATATGGATTGGGCCGTGGCTTCCAGTGCACACATACTGATGATGAAGTCTGAGATCCACTCAGAGGGATTATAATGCAGAACGCAGGGCGGATCTGGGCCGCTGCTCTGCCCCCCGCCCCCTGTCTGTCTGTGTGAGCCTATGTTTTTAAAGCCCGGGTTGGCATCAGCAGAAAGAGTCTCTGAAATCAAATCATCGGGGGCTGCATTTACCTGAATATCATGTTATTTATGTTATGGATGGACTGTATAAAGTATATTACTAATGTTCTTATCATAAGCCAACGCAGAATGGTTTAGCAAAATGTCTGCACCCATCGTAAAAAGTCATATCACCATTTTGTTAATGTAACATTAGTATGTCATTTCTTTGATATAATAATAATAATCTAATAATTATAAAAGGAAAAAAAAATCACTTTCTCAACATGACACATCATAGCGTGTTTGTAGCATTTGAAAAATAAAATAACATTTGAAGGTCGAAATGCTTTGGCTTTTGAATAAAAGACTTTTAACTTATCAGAGTGCCTTGGACAATCTAGACTGCTTTGTTATATTTTTATTTAATATTCTAACCTCTAAGGGCTTTGTTCATATCCTAGGCCCACCCATACTTCTTGTGACGCACAAAATTTCATGACCAAGTCAGGCTGGCCAGGTTGCCCATCTCTGCCATTTCATATCCCTCCTGTAATTGTAGCATTTCCAACGGTTCGATTGAGGTGTGTTTAAGGCAATTACACAGTTACGTTCTTCCTCTTTCCTTCCAGTTTCCGTCGCTAGGCATACGTCAGCGGAAAGAGTGGTCTGATTGGTTGAAGCTTCGTCCAGTAGCACACAGAGGCATTTCATAGAGGGAGGTTAAGCCCGCCCTCTGGGAAAGCGGATTACCAGACTACGCTCGGAGAGCCTTGTGGTCGCGACAGCCAGGCTACTTTGTTCATGTTGTTTTGTCAAGTTTTAATATTGCTAGACGACCACCTGATTTGACCAATTTGGACCCTGATGCACTCACCTCCATCCAGTTTTAGAGCCACCTTTTGCTTTGTCCTTTGCACACTTCACAATGTAATGCTAGGAGCAAAGGGTGGCTATTTTGACTCATTTAAAATATAAAACATATGCTGAGATACAGTTGTGGCCTTACATACCCTGACAGTGTCAGAATATGAATAACACAAAAAGCCTTTATTTCAGTCCTGGTTAGTGGTTGAGTTTGTTTACGCTTTTCACTTAGAAACTAGCCAAATGTCCCTGATCAAAAGTTCTTTAAACAAACATCAATTTTGTTAAATAGTCCTGTATTTCAGCTGAAGTGAGTTTTTCTTTGCTCCTGAACAATTTTCCTGGCAGCATGTAAACATTAGATCAGGGACATTTTCAGTGGTTTCTGTTTCATCATGATTTCAAAAGAGTAAACTCAGTTCTCTGACAATAAATGGCTTCCCACAACCACTAACCATAAGTGGAAGAAAGATTGTTTTATTGTTAAATCGCCAAAAGATTAAAAGGGTATGTCAACATTTGGCCACAACTGTATTTCCTACTTTTTTGTTTCCTGCATAATTCCATGTGTTCAATCATAGATTAATGTCTTCAATCTAATGAGAAAATAAAGAACAAACAATATATCAGATCTGTTGTCAAACTTTTGAGCGGTAGTGTATACATATTAGGTCCATTTCCCAATCAATATGAAAGTTATTTGGCTATCATTATGTGTTTCTGCCTTTCAGACAAACAAGCTCCAGTATATATCCTTCACCTCTTTCAATTTAACTAAATGTATTGTTGCGTTTCGAGATCAGGCCCCGTCTTTTGCATTATGCGTATTAAACTACAAACAAATGTTGCTTTTGTTAATGTTGTTTACAGCTGCATTCGCTCTAATGTATAAATTATTTGAATTGAATGAAATGGAAACGGAGAGGGTGGCGGGATGACGAGGCTGGAGGAAGGATGATGAGGACAGTAGGATGCTGGGAGATTGGAAAAGCGCAGCATGTACGGCCTTATTGAGTTTTTGTTGTGGTTGATCAGCCATATCCATTTCATCATTTCGGGCTGGCAGCGTGCCACCGTCTGCGGCTGGAGGTCTGTCCTCATCACCGAGTCTGTACACGCCTCCTGCGCTGTTTTGTTGCGCACTAATGGCGAGGGCGCGTGTACATGGACCAGATCACTTGGCCTGTCCCGTGTCAGCCTCTCTCTGCTTGTGTAGCGACTAATATCATTTGATCAACGATTACTGGTTCCACTACCTCGAGCCTATTTTATGTCCGAAGCCTTGATTTCTGTGCCAACGACTATGGGTTTTAGGTGGGGGGTACAGGTTGCAGATTCGGCATGGATATGGAAACAGATCATTCGCTTTTACATAAACGTTTAACCTCTGAAGCCCGTGGCTGTTTTTTCTGAATTTGGTACACATATACTCTGGAGGCTTTAACAGCTTGTAAAATGTCTAAAATGTTCATATTGCTCTCCTATAAATGTCTATGGGGAGACTGTAGATGTGAACATTTTCAAGAAAATCATAGTGGGCCTGAGTAATTGAGGTTGAAAGACAGAAAATATGAATTCTGACAAAAAATAACACACATTATAGCAGGTCAGCAGCTTGTTTACTTTGTAAAGAAGCAAATAAACATCAAAAATAGTAACTACAGCTAATTATTGACGTTTTACCAACTGTTTATCTCTGTAGCAATAAATAATTGAAAAGTTATTGAGGTTTTGATTTAAAATAGTCTAGGCGGAATCCCATTGTAATGAAAAGGGCACTTTTTGGCCAAAAAAAAAAAAATCAAATTTGTACAATTTTAATGAAATTGAATGTTTTGGATCCTATTTATATATTTGGTCATAAAATACAGTTTTTTTGTGAACACAGTTTTTTAAATAGATTAAAATAAACAAGGATTGTCTCTAAAAGTGGCAAGTCCCCAAAAATGGTGACGTTAGGGCTTAAGAGGTTAAGAGAGGAGCGTGATACCCCAAACTTGTTTTTGGATGTTGAAATAGATGTTGGGACCCAGGTCTAGTTCTACATATGAGCTGCATGTAAAAACAAATTAATCGTTATAGCATTAGTTAGAACGGCAACAGGAACTCTGTAGCGGTGGGTGGAGTTCCAACCTGCTGATTGCCAACTAAGTCACATGACTGAGAATGGTCTATATTATAGACCCTTTCACACTACACATCTTTCACATCTTTTTTCTATGGAGGGCCAAAATGGAAAAGTATTACGGGGCGAAGGGCCAAACACAATACAGTTAAGATGTAGGAAGACCCCATTTGAACAGATCTATGAACTTTAATGATTTTATAAGATAAAACTAAAACTAGCGATTACAAGTGTAAAACTACAACTAAAAAATATTGTCCTGTTGTGGCTTAAGGTGCAAGAACAAAAGTAATTTGATATTATAAAATAAGGTTTTATCTGATATTCCCAACAACAGTTAGACATTTGTTTAACGTTCTTATGACGACAGCTAATAGGAAATATATTTTATTTGTGTCTTTTTTTCTCCAACCCAGTTCTGCCATGGCCACGTCCCCTGCATTTCCCTAACCATAACCACCTCCCTTTTCCTAATCCCAAACTTAACCCTAATCCTGTCCCTATCCTTAACCCTTGTTTTGGCACTTCCTGTCAGCTGGGATTTCCATTGTTGTCAATGTAAGAGAGTGAAGAAAATAAAATGGGAATGAACAAAAGGACATACTGCAAGTTTGTGGCTCAGGTTTAGTTTCAGTGGAAGAACGACATGAAATAAAGATGATTGTGATGATTTTTTTTGTCACTCTATTTGGCTAATTGTCCGTGAGGAACTCTAAAGGAGCAGTTTGTTGTAAATGTTACATTGTCAAGACAGACCTGCAGTTTGACCAGAAATACAAGATGGCGGCGCCTGTTGCAACTTCCTGGATAAGGTGAATAGGGATCTAGCTTCCCGCATCCAGCTAAGCCCCAAATGTTTACAAACAACAAAAGGGTCTACTGTTTTATTAGGATCCCCATTTGCTGCCCAATTAATTGCAGCTCGTTCTCCTTTTAAAAGATTTCAATTACAATATACAATTTCACAAAAACATTAATACAAAGATATAAAATAACAATGAAACGCATGATGTACTGTACATTACAGAAATATCAAGACAGAGACTACAGTATTGGTTGTTTTCATGGCTTAGAATTCTATTTCACTTGGGGGTCAGGTGCCAATACAAATCTATGAAAGAGATAAACTGTTTTTCAAGGACATTTCCAAATAGAACATGTCCAAATGTTTTCCCTGGTCATTGTGGGGACAGGCAGTGTATGTTTAATGCTTGCTCGCTAAAACCTCTTTACACGTGCTTCAGAAGTGTCTGCTTTCTTTCTGTCGCATCAATTTGGTTACTTTCCTGTTAATACGCCGCTCCCGTTTCCATTCCTCAGCCTGGTGTTTTCCTCAATTGTTCTCACTGCTTTTGTCTTCCCTGTTTTGTTTCTCTCTCGCTCAGAAAACAACAACAAAGCGCCGCTACAAAGGTCCCGCTCTCGGCAGAATATCAATGCGGGACCCGAGGCTGCGAGAGCTACTGCCCCTTTCAAGGAGGCTCATAACGAGACCGAGGGCCATCCATCTACGGGACGAGCCAAGGCCGAGGCGGGACGGAGGAACAACAAACACCCCCCCGGGCCGGACAGCAGGGAGCGGGCGATCGACAGGGAGGTGATCAAAGGGGGGGAGAGGGAGAGACAGGTGGAGGGAGGAAAGCCAGCGGTAATTCAAACAACACCTGCCAGTGGAGACACAGATGTGGAGGCTCTGCTGGCGAGGCTAAGGGCGCTGTGAGGATCAACACTCCAAATATTTACTTGTTTACTCTGAAAATAAATACACTTTTGTCCATAAATTTTGAATAATTCGCCTCGGGGGTTGGAATGATGAATGAAAGACATGTTTTTCGGCTCATGCTCGGATTGTGTTGCTGATATAATTACCTTTCCTTTTTCCGCAAGCACAGTTTATTCACAAACGTATCCAGGTGAAACCGAACTATACCTTGATAAATTTGGTCTATTTCAGTCGGAGCAGGAGCCAGTACAACTCTATGGGAGAGAAACCAATTTTGAACATAATTTCTAAAAAGTTGTGCTTGATCATTGTTTGATAGTGATTTGATTCACAAACCTGCCATATTATTCTTATGGCTGAAAGTCCTTTCTACTGGACAACATCACGCACATGTTTTTCAATTTTGTCACCACTTTGGCACAGCTTTATGAGAAAATAATTACACCAATGTTTTTCTATGGACGGCCAAAATGGAAAAGTATTAGGGGGCGAAGGGCCAAAATTATAAAACCAAATGCCATCTGACATTTAATATTTCAACGATTTAATTTCGCCGACTACAATATTTATCAAGTGACTAAAATATTGCAAGAAAATATTCCCTTTGAATCAAAAATTACCTGTGGGAAAATAGCATATATTATTTTAAGGGAGCATTGTGGAACATTTTATGCTAAGCGGCTGTAAAGACAGTTAGCATGGCGCCTTTACCTTTCGTCATAAGAGCCTCTATGATGCTCCAGGATTAAAAAAAAAAAAAAAATTTGGGGTCCCTGGCAGGTTATCACTGCGTTCCAATGGAGACGGTTCCATCAGCAGAGAAAAGGCTAGTGCTAAAATAAAAAAATTAAGTTTAGGAACAGGAATATCGTTAAGGTTAGGGTTCAGACTAGGTCTAGGGTTAGGTTTAGGTATATTTTCAGACAAAACAACTCATAGATCTATTCAAAATTACAGCAGACTGTCCCTCCCGAGCAGACTATCTAGCACTAACCCAGAGAAAACCCTAAAAGAATCTATTGACCCTGGAGTGGCATAAATTCTGCTGTGATGAAAAGTAAAGGCGCCACGGATGCGTGTTCAGAACACGCATTAATTCAGCATTTTCTGAAGTAGTTGTGGAGCAGTTGGGAAGTTTAGCTATGAAACGTTTGTGGCCGATCCCGAGGTTGCTGCTTGTACCTATTGCTACAAGGCAGTTCACGATGCATTTGCAAAATATCTTACATAAATGTGGCTGTTTTATGAGGGAAAAGCTGTAAATCAGGAGCAAAACATGGCTAAAATGTTAAATATCAGAAAATGTTTCTGCTTTAGGCCCTCTTTGCAAAAAATGTGTAAAATCTCAGTCAGGTAGGACACTTCTTTCAATATTTTATACTATGTGGTCTAATACTGCGATATACAATCCTTAGCAATATATTGTACAACTCTCTTATGTTTATATGGTACTTATTATCTTGGGTATAAATTGGTTTCATCCAGATATTATTATTTCTTTGTTTTCTTGAATAACTCCAACGCTTCGGAAAAACTATTGACATTTTATCGACAACCTTGTATTAAATATTGACATACCACCAAACGGCAGCAAGACTTTTGATTAAGAGGATGTTTCCTGAAAGCTTTATGTACAAAATGAATGTAATGCAACTTCAATGCTACTTTATTCAGTGATTACTCTTTGACCTTAAGAAGTACCTTTAAAGGCGAGTACTCATTAACATTATAGTTACCAGCTTTTGACACGGCTTCATTTATATATACAGCCTAGCCCACGTATAACCTCTTTTTCCTCTCTAAAAGGGAATGTGCAGAAGCTACGCACTTTGATTGCATCTTAAAATATGTAAATTAAATGTATGAACCGTCCATATTATTATAAGATATGAATTTGTTTCACATGTACTTTTTGTCTTTGCTCTTAACTCTGTAACGTCTTGAGTGTCTTCGCTTTGTGTTTGTTGTTTTTTATTTGAATTTTTCTATTAAAAAAAAAAGTCTTAAGTCTTAAAATATGATTACAACTCTCCACTTTAACTCCACTCCAGTACAAAATGATATACTTTTTTTTTGTAATTTCAATGAACTGTTTAGTCCGTTTCACTTTGTTTAAAAGCTACACTCCTGACATATGTATTGGTTACTTTTATAGATGCATTTACAATAAAACACGTGTGAAAAATGTTACTTCTTCTGTTTTTTTGCTGCTTACATCATCAGTGACATCAGCTGGAGGCAGGAAGTGGGCAAGAGAAATGAGATCAAACTAAAACTAGTGATTATAAGTGTAAAACTACAACTAAAAAGTGTGGTCCTGTTGTGGCTTCAGGAGCAAGAACAAGAGGAATGACTTTTGAGACGATAAAATAAGGTTTTATCTGATATTTCCAACAACAGTTAGACATTTGTTTATAACAGCTACAATGGAAATAGATGGGGATCTAGCTTTCCACCTCCAACTAAGCCCAGAATGTTTACAAACAATGAACGGGTCTATATTTAAGGTATTTAAATTTTTTACCCTCATAACCACAATGATGACATTACTGCAATATATAGGGTCTAAATGCTATGTTCATTTCATCCTGTCAGTTTCAGAAGAACTAGCAAACGAGCTAAATACTTTGTGGGCAGGGGCAAACCAGGCGGCTGAGGCACCAAATTGCGCATCACAAAGAGTACAATATCACTGACTTTTGCGCAGAGCTTTAGATGGAATTAAACGTGTGGTAAGTTTACGTTGGAAACTACAGGTTTGAGGCTTTCAAATGAGCGCACCGTGTCCTCCCACGCCTGGACAATTTGGGGCCCCAGGGCAGGGGTCCCCAAGCTGGACCAACACCTCAGGACCCCCATTATAAACTATAATAATTTCGGGTGAAAAACATTTTAAATCTGGTTTATTAATGTTGGTTTTGGTGCTATATATATTTTTTAACTCTATTTTGTTCATATTTTAAAACACACAAAAAGCAAAGAGGCGACACTGATCACCACAACTCATCAAAGTTACACAAAAACAGAATGGTCTCTTTGTTAAGTAAAGCTATGTTTAATCTCCAAAAGGTAGATTTGGTGTAGTTTATGAATAGGTAAATTATGTTATGATCCGAAATATCAGAGGTGCCTATCGAGCACTCTTCCACTCTATCAGTCAACAACACTCAATAAGAAGAAGTTGTGTAAGAGAAAAGTGAGTAAAGTTCATACTAATTACATTAAGAGAGACTATCTTTAGGTTATTTCACTTTCAGACAGTAAAAAAGAATACTGTATGTATGAGTGAAACAGTTGCCCTGAAAACAAACGATAACAGGAACAAGATGAACCAAATGTACTATTTTATATGTGGCTCAATTATACTAATATATATATAGTTTTAGATTAAAAATACATCAAACTCAATGTTATGGGACCCGCAGTGTAAAAACAAATCAATAATGTGGATAATGATGGCCTCTGCAGCTCTGACTGGACACAGCTACGGGACTAGTTGGCCTAGGAACCATCAATCGCCCATCTGTCGATAGGAGTGGATCCTTCACCACTGTGGTTCTCCTCAAGATTTCTTCTTTTTTTTTTTGGGGGGGGGGGGTCAGAGTTTTTTCTTGCCGCGGAGGAGGGTCTAAGGATGTAGGATACTCTAGGCTCGTTTGGTCTGACATTTGTGTGACATTACAACTGTTTGTGACATTTTAGTTGATCATTGTTTGATATTGATCTGTGTTTTTTGTGTGTGTCTGTAGCGCCCTTAGAGAAGGCTCCTGTTGTGATACTGTGTGATACAAACAATAAATTGAAATTTGAACAATATCAAGCAAAGAAACTGTATGTGGGTCAGATTTTCATTTACTACACAATTCTCTCATTTTCGGACTGTCCTCTTTCTAATAGTGTCTTTTGTGCATTTAGAGCTGAAAAAAGTTATTTTTCATGTGGCCTGTGGTGATGACTTCAGTTTCAGGTTTGGGTTCTTGGTAATGGACCTATACTGTACTGGCAGGCCTTCCTTTAACAGACAGTATGTGTTGTAACGTGAGACTCTTACTTTTACACTGCCTAAATACTACACAATCAAAGCAGAAAACGTATATCTTTCCTCTTCATTTTGAAGGTGCCTGGGGCTAGTATGTTGGGCCAAAGATGTTGGGTTTACTGACAGTGACGTCCTGCTACAGGTTAGAACTCATTTTAAACTAAAATAAAAGTGTCTAATGTTAAACAACATTTTGGCTCTTCCTGTGCTTATTTTTTAACTGTTTGTGTGTTATCAGGTATTAAACTCATTAGTATCATTTTAATTCAGTAATCCAGCACAGTGATTGGATCGATTCTCTTTTTTACTTTGGTCTGTGGGGAACATCGCTTGATGCTAACGTTGTACGACAAAATTATTGTTATTGTTGCAGCTGCTCCGACCACAGGTTGTGAATCACCATTTTCAGGAGCCAATATGTTGGTCTTGCACTGGAATGAAGTTTTTTTAATGAAAATTGAATTTTAATTTTTGGCTGTCTGGGGAGAATTGTGTAGTAAATGAAAATCTGACCCATGTACATTGTCTGCCATGATATTTGACCTCGATTTACAAGCATATGCTGTTTTTAACAGAATTTGTTATATTAAACTATCAATATTTAAATGTTAATCTTGAAATTTTAAACTTTAAATCATCTTGGGACCCCCCAGCTCAGACGCCTGATGGTTCCCGACCCCCACTTTGGAAACTATTGCCCTATGGCACCATATCGGCTAGGACCAGCCCTGTTGTGGTAGTCATCATTATGTTAACCATACACCAATTCCTAATTTTAGGTTCCTAGCCTTAAACATCTACAGAATTGTAAACATCTTTCACTTCAAATCATGCAAATGGTGAATATAGTAATAGTAATATTGTTTCCACCCTGAGCTTGGTGGTTCTCTGGTGCGCTGTAGGTCATAAATTTATATTTTTCTTCACCATTTACAAGATTAAGCTTTGACTGAACTGGGTTGCAGCTGAATATGACCGTAAGAACAGGCGTGAAAGGATCTCTAATTTAATCAGCATTTCAAACCTGTGACATATACTGTACTCTTCAAACTGACATGACTTCACAAGAGTCTTGTACTTTGCAGTTGACACCAGCATTGAGACGTGGAAGCAGACAACGATGAAGAGCCGTTGAACTGGAAATATAATATATAATGACAAGGTCTGTTCGTGATCATCTGTCAGCTTCTAAATGATTACTACCAGTTTGAAATGTCCATCTAGAGCCATAGCCACAGCACAAAACTGCACTTAAATACCACATCAGTCTGCCTGACTCACTACTGCCCCAACTAAACTATTACTTATTTCCATTTACCAAGATTATAGTCAGTTGTTAAGCTAATTTGGTGTATAGATTTGATAAAATATGCTCTTAATGGCCTAACTTTTTCTAACTTGCGTAATGGGCTTTCGTACATATTAGTGTAGGGTCTCAATCATCCAGGAATTATCCATCGTAGTAGAGATTTTCAAGTATTGCCGACTGGACTGGGCCGAGTGAGTTGAGGATGCTTTACTTCATAAGTCTTTAGAAGGAAGATTGTTTAAACACACTGGAGCTAGAGGCCTGTCTGCTCTGGCTCTTCATGGAGGACAGATCAGGACTGAATTAACTCTCCTATTTTTACACTGTTTACTTTAAACAGTTTGACGAATTAAATAGCCGTTGGTCTGGGCTGTGATGACACTTTCTCTTTTTAGCTCTGATTTCACAAAGTTCTGCTACTTCCCTGATCTTAGAAGTCCATTCTGTCGTGCAAAGGACGAGCAGAGTCTGTATTTTGTCAAAATCAGTGGTGGAAGAAGTACTTAATATTCTTAAGTAAAAGTGCAGATACAGGACCAAGAATTTACTTACGTAAAAGTTAAAGTATCAGATTAAATTTCCACTTAAGTAAAAGTATAAAAGTATTCACTGTAAAATGCACTTTATAAGTAAAAAGTAAAAGTATTTATTAAGAGTTTAAGGTGCAAGATTTTTTTTAATCTTTTGAACTAAATCAGGACTAAACCAAGTCTAAACCAAGTCTAGGGGTCTAAGGATGTGGGAAACCCCAGGCTGACATTTCATTGTTTGATATTGACTTGTTTTGTGTTTGTACCGACCTCTGAGATGCCTCCTGTTGTGATATTGGGCGCTAAAAAACTAATTGATTGAACTGACTTCTTGTTGGACTGTCTTCT
>OMNZ01102159.1:0-12144 GCA_900303255.1 Lesueurigobius sanzi | reverse complement strand
AATTGGCTGATTATTTTTTATGATCAATCAATTAATCGTTGAACAAAAGGTGCAAGAAAATTTGTATTTTATTCATTTTTTGCCACTAGAAGCTAAAGTGATGGTGTTTGAGGACGTCTTCATAGAGACTTTAAGGTGATGTCTGTATCTGCAAGTTGCTCTTGGCAGTGTTTCCCAACCAGGGGTATGGGGACCCCTGGGGGTACGCCAGAGCTTAGGAGGGGGCACTTCCTTGGGGGTTTTTCCTTGCCGTGGGAGAGGGTCCAAGGATGTGAGATATCCCTGGCTGACATTTCATTTGTTTGATGTTTGATATTGACTTGTTTTGTGTTTGTACCGACCTCTGAGACCACTCCTGTTGTGATATTGGGCGTTACAAAAACTGATTGATTGATTGATTGACTTGGAATAATTTCACATTAAAAATAAGTTTTATTTTTGATTATTATGTTCATAGAAAAGCTATTTTTTTTTTTAAAAGAGTCACTGTGAGAACTTGACAGTATTTAGCATCTTTGAACTGATAAATTTGAGTTTTAGTCATTCACTTTCTCACTAATCAGCAAAACCATGGAGGCAGGGGGTACTTTGAGTCAAAATGAAAGTCCCAAGGGGTACGCAAGACAATCAAGGTTGGGAACCACTGCTCTTAGTACAAATTTCACAATATAATACCTCAGAACCTCTAGAATTTATTCTGGGATTGTGAAAGTGATAGAGAGTCCTTTTACAGTATATTTAACTGGTTTTGTCATAGGATCTGGCTAGAAATAACAAATACTGTACATTTGACCTTGATTTTTAGTAACTAATGATCTAATCTAATGACTAATTAGCCAATGAGGTGAGGTTTTACTCTTGAATTAAGAAATGAGGATCTCATCACACTCCAAATGAGGTAAATCAAGTGGACATATCATGCATATACTGTACATCTTAAAAACAGGCTTAAAATCTTTCATTAGGATGTCTGTGCATTGATCCTTTACATTTTATGAATTCAAATAATGCATGCGAGGAATACTCAACATGAATAAATAGTAGTGCCAGGGCTGATGAGGATTTGGCCTGGAGCACCCCCTACAGCCAAGACTTGGAATCACATGGTAAAAGATAGCTTTGGTTTAAACATGTGGCTAGCAGAGCGATGGAGTTTGTGTCCACGCTTTGAGACAGAACGGCTCAGAACTGATTCAATATTGGATTATTGGCTTTAAAAATGTGGTGGACAGTTTGGGGTTTTGAACAATGACGTAATTGTTCCAGAAAGTTGAAAACGAAGCGCTGCAGAAGTCGACATGAACGGACCAACGCAAACAGTTTTTACATTAAAAAAATAAACACAAAATTGTAATTCTTGCTCCGTCTGCGTCTGGTTATACCCCAGAAACGAGTAAATGATTACAAAAATATTAATATATAGTAATCTTAGCTAAAGCGTGATTCTGCAGATTTTTGGGGGTATTATTATACATTTTTTTACATAATAGTCTGTGAATCTAATGAGCTACAGATTAGTGTCACGTTTCCGACTCGGTTAAAGCCCATCGCCTCATGTAAACTGTATAATGCCTCTAAGCTGCTCTAAGCCTTGTTTGGGTTGGATGGTCCAGATTTAGACTACTACATTACTACGTGTTAACAGCTTCGCACACCACAAAATCCTCTATTGGATCATCAACCAGCTTCTTCGATCCTGTTCTACATTTTTGAGGGAAGTCACTTAAGAAGACCACAAAAACTGCATGACTTGATTTGAGAATATTATTTCTATTTTGAGTAGTTTCGACTGGATTAGACATTAGGGCTGGGACAAAATATGGATTTTCAAAGTATTGCAATACCCTATAGCTTTATTCAAGTATCGATGCTTTCAGTACTTTAACCCGCCCGCATCACCAACGACTTTTACAACTATCTCCAGAACCAAACGTCATAGAGACTTACCGTTTTCAACATGGGAAAGACGATGAGTTGGAGCTTTTAAACCGAAGTGCGAAGTCGAGTTGATAATGTGTCACTGGTCAGCTGCCATCTTATTTTGTGTTTACATTGCACATACAGTATTGGCTAAACATATGGAGGCCCATTGGTGCCTCCTTGACCCGACTCCAGATAAATCGGAGGAAAATGGATGAATGGATGGATGCTTAAAACATTTTGGAGTCATTAAAACTAATCTTGAGATTGATCTTTCGCAGTCAAACTCCTAACTTTGTCGCTAACTTATATTTTAACAGGTTCCTGTTGCACTCTACGTCAGACATTCTCAAAAACATTTCATACCAAGTACAACTTCATGAAGTATTTGACCCTCCAAGTGAGTAACTATAGTACAGAGCCAGTTTGGAGAGGCAGTATGTTTCAAATGCTATTTATAATTAATGATCTTTCATAAAAGGTGGCCATTACAGGAAAGAAAGCTTCTATTTTGATGTATAGATATCCGTATCGACTTGCCCTAGAAATTTAAATGAGATTTTGAATTTTTTATGCTACTCAAAATGACTGCGGTTGTTAATGTTGGAGATTTCATTCTGTGAGCCCATAGCGGATGCAGATGAGAACGGCAGAGCAGGGCCATAAGTCTCTGTCATTGCCTTACAAATTATTTATTTTCATAAGCCTGACTCATTAGTTTCTTTTTGCATTATTATTAATGTATTTTGATTATCAGCACATGCAGGCGCCCAATCAGTTTTAGCGCTGATGTTGGTTCATCAGTCTTGAAATTGAATAAAATGCTGGTTTTATGTGCCAGTACTGTTATGTGTGATAATCATTCATTTAGATGTGTTATTGTTGTCTAACCCGGGCTCCGAGGCATGGCTCTTAATCACATTTAGAGCTGCATTTTCCTCTTTGAACTGTGTCTGTGGAAGCATGCTATTTCTTGAACAAAAACCTGCCAAATCATTCGAGAGTAATCCACTTGACTCCTCTTTTTATACATCGCCACTCGTCTGATTCGTCTGACAAGCATTGGTTTAAATGACTTTATTTTAGACATATTTATCTTGTTTTGAGTAGTTTCGACTAGACATATTGTGTCTAGACATATTTGAAGAGTTCGTTTGCAAAAACAGATAATTGCCATTTACAAAAGTCAACATTTGCTTGTGATTTTCCCTTTGTGTAGCTTTTTTTTTAATGACCAGACCTATATTAGTGGATCAGACATATAAAGTTACTTGCTCTTGATCAAATTGGTTCAACTTTAGTTTTACCTGTAGAGTAAGGTGATAAAAATGTAGAACAATTTGGCAAAGAATTCAAAATGGAGATATCTGCTTTTGTAAACGAACTCTTCATTTACAACTGTCGTCTCGATCATTTGGATATTTCTAACTGGTTCTAAGGCAATCTCGCTTGATATAAGAAAAAAAATGTGCCAATAGGACAAGACTAATTTGTGACTTGTCATGGATTCTAGTGGCCAGCACAACATTCGCCTAAATTAAGTGTTTTTTGGCAGAATGTGTTAGTTGAGATCACGGAGAAGCCTTTCCTTGTTTCAGATAACAGTATTGGTATCTTTAAAAGCATACATTTTGTGTTTTGAAATCGGGTGTATTTTCAGTCTATTCACACAGTTAATTTCCATACTGTGTGAACCGCATGGCTACTTCCTAACATTTCCAACAGTATTTTCCAACTAAAAGCTTAAATTGCTCACTTGTTGCGTTGTCTTTATCAGAAGAATTCTCCCTTAGAAGTCCCAATATGTGCCTTTCTGGCGCTGGTAGTCTCCGAGATCTTACTCCTGCTCTCACGAAGATCTGTGTCAAAATGTCTATGGAGTGTCTATGGCAATGCATCCGCTGTTTTTCACAAACGTTGTCCATATGAAAGTGGCGCCAAGTATCATGAGTGAGATAATGTCCGTACGTCAGCCTCTGTCCGCCATTTGAGCACAGTATTGACAGTATTTCTAGCGCTATGTCACCGCCAACTGCTTGACTGGCAGTCACTTCAGCCAATGTCAAATGATGCAAATGAGCTCCATTGTGCTCAAACAGCAGAGAGAGAGGAGGATTTTCTCTGTTTTACCTTTTGCGAAGCGCCTAGTTTCAAATTACCACAACTTCTCCAAATATTAACAGATTTCAATGTGTTGCATATCGTTGGAAAGCTCGGAAACTACACTTTCAGAATCTACTCATGTGCATTTTGAGTGAATAACTCAAAATGCACGACTTGTGTCCCTGGAATCCATGACCCGTCACATTTGCTTTCTTGAAAAAATAAGCCATGTATTGAAACAAGACAGAAACAATAAAAATAATCTCGATCAAATGAGCCATAGTCAAAACGACGCAAGTAGAGATTAATGTTCTTTAAAACGAATCGATCTACTTTTTGCATCGTGGGAATACCAGGGGCTGTGAGCTTGTTCTGACAGTGGCTCAGTGGTTAGAGCATTCTTCCTCATATCCAAATGTTAATGGTTCAAATACAGTCACAATCTCTTCTGAGGGATTTTTATACTTGCCTTTCACTGTATCTCACTTATGGTACGTATTTTCTTTGATCCTTTCGAAGATATGCCATACCTTTCATTATTGACTGCTCACTAAATACATAACTTATGACAAGTTTATGTTTTATGTTGCACGATTGTACTGAAGAAAATTCCTAGTCTGTGATTGCTCTCACTGACGATGACAATAAAGTCTATTCTGATTCTGATTCTGAACTGTTGCAGCAGTTTAAATAATGATATTGAAGAAGCTTTTCGGATTTTTGTGTGCAATGAATCTAATTTTTTGGCATGGTCAGGACAGTATTACTCCTTGAAACTTTAAACTCATCCCTGAGAAGTTGTTGTTAGAAATGCATTGGGAAAGTTAGGAACAAGTCTGGACCACACCTAACAATTCAACATGTAATAAATAAAACAATCTGGTATAGTCCCTTTAAACTTTCCAGAACTTTTCTGTAACTTCTACTCGTGAAAATGATTATGAAAGAAATATTAATCAGACAGAACTTTTCCCCCTGACCTTTCTTTACCCAGGCGAAAACCTCCATGAGATTTACAATTACTTTGTCCACAGTGCCGTGTAAAATCCTTCACCTTTCCAGGGTCCACTGTGTTTTGTGCTTGTTCTTTTGCCGCGAGGTGTTTCATTCATCAGCTGGCAATGTAATTAAAGTATTCTGACTGTTTGGGTGCAACGGCCTGGGGCTATTTCCTTCAGCAATGCTTTATTTTTAGTCTTTGGCACTTCCTATTACCTAGAAATCGGTGCTTAGAGATGATCTAAATGGGGTTGTAATGAATCACTATTATCTTGTTTCAGGCGTAAGTGAAATGTTTAAACCACAGATATTGAAAATTGAAAGCAAAGATTTGTCGAAAAGCTGCTGATTGCTTTGTTAAATTCACATATAAAGTCTCGTAGTCTAGCACAGATGTAATAGAATGTGAACAACTGACTGCCTGAATCTTAAGTGAGTAAAATAACTAAAATAATACATTTTTCTAAAGCCTCCCTTTACTGGTCTAAGGAACTAGATCCTCAACTAGTATAGACTATTCAAGTGTAATCAATCGTGAATGCCAAACTATTTGAATGCATTTTGTATATTTTGTGTGAAGGGTAATATTCTGGATAATATAGATCCCTATTATTAGTTAATACATGTTTAGAATCTATATTTCATAATCCTTTTTATCATTTTAATTCAAATCGAAAAAGACATTTTATCGTCTACTTTGTATTGGTCATAATCAGATTCGGAAAGTCACATTGTGTAGAAATCCTTTATTGTGTCCACACTCTAATGTGATGGAACCGATGCAAGGCATTAGTAGAACTACTGTTTTAAAACAAAATGAAATCTTAAATAATTTAGTGAGTGTGTGTGATCCTGATGGTAAAACCTCATAGTAATTACTTAAATCACAGCCCCAAGATTCCTGGCCAAAAACCTCACTCGAGAGAAACGTCTGGACCTCAGCATTGCTCCACGGGGGGAACTTCTTGGACGCCATTGTGCAGTGAAGATAAATATTTATCCGCCACTGTACATAGAGCTATATGCTGTGCGAGTAAGGGACCCCCCTGTCGCTACTGTGATGTCATTTGAGCGCCCAATCAGCCCTCACACGAACAGGGACATTCTCCCAGAATATTATTTCACAACATTATACTACGGTTGTAAAAAGTGATCTTGCCGTCTGATGGCATTAGCTGCTGTTAGCATAACATTAGCACATAGCTTACCTATATACAGTGGGTTGCATAAATATCTGCACCCCCTTCAACTTTTTGACATTTTGCCATACTAGGTACATATACTGTACATACATGTATTCAATTGAAATGTTATGTGAAAGACACACACTATGGGGCACACAATATTTGACCCCACTTTTTTATGAATAAAAAAGTGGGGTCAAAAAGTTGAAGGGGTGCAGATATTTATGCAACCCACTGTATAGTTTGCTTTTTAGCAGCTTCTTTCCTCTAGTTTTTGTCTTGGAGCTTCAGAATTATTTTATAAAGTCCATCAAAATGCAGTATTTATCCACATTTTCTCATCGTGTTCCAGACTGTTTTCTTTGCTTTCATTATTACATTGTAGTGTTTGTGTGTCCTCACTCGAGGAACCACGGCCAGTGAATCCCACACCCTAAAGAGTGGAAAAGCAAGACCTTCATGGTAGGGTAGACGCGGGTCGCCCTGGGCTGGGCTGGCTAGAAGCGAGCTTCGTGGAAAGACGGCATTAGTTCCAGTGGCACTGTGGGTGCAGCATGGCACTTTTACTTTCCATCACAGCAGCCTCTATGTCGCTCCAGGATAAATGGTTTTTAGGGTTTTGTGCCAGAAACTTACCAGAAACCCCATACAATAGATGCTGGAGCCTGATAGAGGTCGCTGTGATCCAAAGTGAGGTGCCATGCTGCACCCACACACACAGGTCAATTAAAGGTCAAAATACGCTGTAATATGTTTTTTTCACATACTATGTTACATAGTGCTGCTTTAATCACTATAATCAGCCTACAAAAAGTGACTTGCTTGAGTTAATACTGTATATCATCAGAAAAATGCACCAAAATGAGCTGTGTCTTACTGTAGCTGTGACTCATGTCACAATCCAAAAAGCTAATCAGGGCAGTGTTACTTAAAAAAAAATCCTCTCTCTAAACAGAAATTTCACAAATGCTTCTCATTGTTTGTAATCCATAAACTCTGTGTAGGCGTCTGATCGGGGACATACAGTGAATACATCAGCATTCATATTGCTGTGCCTCATTTCACTAATGGCTTTAATTTGTTGGCCATCGTGCTAATAAGTCGTCCTTCCCTGGGGCACACGGTGATGCTCCTCTTTTGTGCATGTGCAAAAAAAGATCACAATTACCATGGACCTTTTTTACATGTACATACTACGCAAGGAATTACTGTAGAATGGAATATCACACAATATATAAGACATAGCTATTACTTCAGGATGCAGTATTGGCGCTTATACACTTAACTATAGAGGTTCAATCGATCCACCCTTTGTGACGATGCTGTTTTCAGACACATTTAGTCTGAGAGATTATGTGGGAGATTGCTGAAACTGTCCCGCCAAGTGACAAGATTTACCAAGACAATCTAGCTCTATTGTTAAGTGGTGAAAAGTCCAATAGCCGCTTCGACGTGCAGTGCAATTTCCCCAGCTGAATGTGTATAGGGCACTAATCAATGTGTAATGGGACAGGAACATTGTAGACGGACAATGCCGCATGATGCATCTTTGCAGCTGCTCCATTTTGCCTTCGAGGGGTTTTTACAAAAGAAAAATGAGAACTTTTAAAGATTTTTGTGTGTTAAATGCTCCAGGAGAGAAAAACATCTTGTATTTGCTTGTTTGTTACATTGTTTTTATGTGAAAAAACTTGATATTAGTGCGTATTTAAACTTTTATTGACCTAGTGGCTGTATGGGTGCAACATGGCACCTTCTTTCCATCACAGCGGCTTCTATGATGCTCCAGGATTAATTGTTTTTCAGGTTTCATACCAGAACTTACCAGAAACCCCAAACAATTGATCCTGGAGCATCATAGAGGCCGCTGTGATGGAAAGTAAATGTGCCATGCTGCTCCCATTCAGCCACTGGGTCACTAAAAGGTCTAATACACACTAATATCAATGTATTTTTGAAGAAGAAGAAGCACTATGTAACTTTGCATAAAAAGTTACATAGTGCCCTTTTAATATGAAATAAATAATCTAATCGAAAATTGAGATTGATCAATATGACTCCTCCCCCCAAAAATCTTGATTTCCTCTTTGTACTATATCACCCAGCCCTTCTCACACTATTTTTTTCCCCCCTAATTCTAAGTAAAAGTGGCTATTTTTATTATATATTATACATTTTTCTGATATTTAAATGCCCTATTTTCTAACCTATGTAATGTATTTATTTTGTATTTTTTATTATTCATTTTATTTATTTTTCTTGGTGCACAAGGGACACACACACACACACACACGGGGAGAGAAAAAAAAAAAGACTGGGTTGATCCTTAGATAGGATCGCATTGATCTCACTACAGGAGTGATCGCTGTTATGTCTCGACGGTGTTTGGGGGGAACGGTAGGCAACAACAGAAACAGCTGCTCTGTTTGCTGTGTTTTTGCCTACAATAGAGCTATTTTCATTTAGCGAAATGTAATAATTCAATTTCAAGTTGTCTACTGAGGAACCAGATGATAACACAAACACCGTAGGGAGAAATGTACAACGCTGTGAGTTGTGACCATATCTATGTGACTGACACAATAAAAAGATATTACAAAAAAAAAAAAGTGGCTATTGTCTTGTAGTGACCTTCCTTGTCGTAGCGTTGTCCGACATCACGGTCATTCTCCCCTCGAGGGCAAATGTGTGAAGACGTTGAGTTGCTTTTGTGGTTCGGCCTCGATGCGACCTGTCATTTTTTGCCTTCTGACCTCCGAATCTCTCGGGGACCTTCTCGAAAGACGCAAAACACCGAAATGGATTGAAGGGACAGCGAAGAATACACACAGATAAGTACGAGCTTTGAAGAAAACATCAAAACTTTGTTGCACTCCGGCCTCCTCTGTCCTCGCTAAGGGCCTATCTGAGAAGATGAAAGCTCGCGGTCCTTTTGAGGTGGCGCCCCGGCATTGTCCCCGCCACATCCTGCATCAAGTAAATTGAAAGAAGTGCGAGAGTGTGGTGGGGGTTCACAGAGGACAGGCGGCTGAGTCACCCTCGTGGGATTTGAACTCGTCCCAAAGTGATAATTGAGGTGGGGGGATTGGGACAGAGGTTGAAAGGATGGGACAATGAAATGGCGCAGGTCAGGCGTGCAAAGTCGCTGCCTTCAGATCAGAAGGTGTTCCCTGTCGATAGTTTGTGTTCCGTAATGGTCACAAAGACGGGTGGGCGTGCGCTTTGTGGCAACATAGTTAGCGCCATAGCCTCGGCAAGAAAAGATTGAAAGTTGTCCCTTCATATCTTGATGGGTTTCCGCTGGTAACTCTGGTTTACAAGTTGTCTGGTTTTTGAAAGGCTACTGTTTTATTCGTTTTCATGGCTGGTTGTAAATATTAATCATAGTTTTACAGTGAAGTGGCAATTTTAGGAAGGAAAGTAGAACAAAAACTATCTTCACAAAAACAATTGGAGAGAAACGCTGCGTGGGTGTATAATATAAAATAGTGCTGGACAGGTGCTCTTTGGAATGTGGTTCCTTTTAGATGCCAAAATATATGGGTTATTGTCTGTCTGGTCAGAATGTGAAAGAAATGTAATGTCCCAGACAATAATAAAGCAAAGGCACTTTAGTCATGAACAATAAAAAAGCCTTTATTTTAAATTACAGGTACACTGCGTAACATTTCACCCAATAAATATAATAAAATACAAGCATTTATATTTTTTTCCAAATTGGACATCTCCAGCTTGACTGCATGGAGATGTTTACTAAAGGCAGACAAATACATTAGGGATGCACTGACCGCTTAACCCTAACACCTAAAGTAGTGAAATAATATTGTCCACTATCCTCTGTTTTTATTTTAGTTTGAGAAATACTGTGGCAGATTTACTGATAAAACATATTTTCTGTGCATTAATGATCAGATGTTATGTTGGAAGTTCTCTATATTACGTAATATAACAAGGACCAGTCACTTTTTCCGCTCACTTCAAATACGTTTCTTTACATAAACAACAAATATGTCAAACCTACTTTGTCTTTCCTTCAAATTCTCCTGGTATCTGGTATCAGTAGATACTCAAATCTCAGATCGGTATCAGTATCGGAAGCAAAAAAGCTGGATCGGCGCATGTCTAAACAGGTGAGGACCTACTTCATCCAAATCCATTCTTTGATTACCCACTGGATTCTGTGTCTAGCTGGTCATTAGGAGTATGACTTGTGTTGCTGATAACAGTATTATCCAAAATCTTACACAGTGTACCTTTAATATGGCTTATACAATTAAAATATGCATTGTTTTGGCCAACACAGCCTTCATCAGGATGTAACAGACATGTGAAAGAGAAAAAAAGTCAACTTGAGGGACTTGCTCATGGCACTTAGTCTATATAGAGTATATTTCAAAATGTTTATCTCTAGTTCCAATAAAGGATACAAAACAACATAATGTTATACTGTATGTCAAACCAGAAAAAACAAGGCAATATCTATAATTCACATCTATAAACCACAATCAATAGCCCAGTCCTCCGGTTAAGCATCTGATCAGCCTCAGATCCATTGTGGCCGCTCACTGCTCCTGACAGGTCGCCCCCTGACAGGTCGCCCCCTGACAGGTCGCCCCCTGACAGGTCGCCCCTGTGGTATTGAAGGATGGATCAAACGTAGAGATTTCCCTACAGCGACGATGAAGTGTACCTTCACCTTAACTGTGCCCATAATGTAGTTGACCTGAGGGGAATGACGTTGAGAGAACGAAGCATGGCAGGTGAATGGGGGGAAGTAAAGATGTCAATTTGAAGCTGTAGATTATTTGTTATAAAGAGAAAAGTGAAACATTATCCACCATTGAATGCGTTTGTGAATAAGATTGTACAGAAATGTTAGGGACAGTATTGAATTATGCATTTATGGGTTTGTTTACATCAGGGGTGCCCAAAGTTTTTCCCATGGATGGCCAAATTTAAACAGATCTATCCTTTTTATATCCTTTATTTACAGTGCTTTTGCTTAGGTCCTTGTGACAGTCGCAAATTAATTTAAATTCAGTGGCGTTCCAAGGGTGTCTTGGGGCCCCAAGCAAAAATCAATAGGGGGCCCTATATATTAGATTATATTGATAATACTTATATATTTACATTGGTAGACATTACTATATTAAATATACTGTATATAGAGAGAGGCTGCTATTGCAAGCAACACATTCTACCATAAATGTGCTTTTGTATTAATTAGCCCAGAGCTAATGATTCAGTTGTTGAGCAACAATTCAAAACCAAACCACAGTGAAAAAAAAATCTCTCAATGATTTGCATTGCAATAGTCGAGCTATGAGCAAAACACTAGGCCCTAGGACAGAAACACCTCAGAGCAGGCCTTGAATATTATAGCAACAACTTGTTGGAACATTTGTTCCGTTAATGAGGATCCACTCGCGTCTGTGGCCCAAATACACTCACCTGACCTCCCAGCATGCACCTGTGTACATAGTTTCTCTCAGAACAAAGGTCTTGGAGGTTTTATAATAAACAGGTAGGCTATATTTCCTAAAAATGAATAATAATGGGACAGAGTTATAACTTAGTATGCTCTCTTCCATCTCTGCTCTGAATAATACAATACAACCCTGACCGAGGACATGAGGGGAGAGGAATAAAGCAGGGGTGGAAATAGCGCCAGGTTTTTGTGTGGTGAGAAGATGTAATTGCACCATTACAAAGTCTGTAAATACAGAGTTGAAGTTGTGCTGCCGTAAGTAGGATATATGAGATAGCTCGTTGAGGGCCCCTGCCAATTCGGGGGCCCCAAAAAATCACAATTTTAAATTAATACTCCTTACAAATCTAAGCACCTTCTCGAGGGCGAATCAAACCCCTTGAAGGGCCGTTTTGCCCCCACTTTGGGCACCACTGGTTTACATATTAGATGTAAAGTTTGAATATTTTC
>OMNZ01102127.1:0-12684 GCA_900303255.1 Lesueurigobius sanzi | reverse complement strand
TATACAGACAACAATCCCCTCACATATGTGCTCACCACTGCAAAGTTAAACGCTACCACACAGAGGTGGGTAGCAGAACTAGCTGACTTCCAGTTTGTGATTAAGTATCGCCCTGGGAAAGCCAATGGGGATGCAGATGGCCTCTCACGTATGCCTTTGGATATGGAGAAGTATATGGACAAATGCACACAAGATGTTGATCTTGACATAATGCATTGTGTGGCACAGGCAGTCCATGTTAAGTCACAAGAGAATGAACCATGGTTCTGTCCTGTAACCATTTCCACTCTCATAAGTGAAGCGGATCAAGAAATCAAGTCTATAGCTGAAATGCCAAAAGCTGTGCTAAAAGTGGCTCAAGAAGAAGACTATGTGATTGGAGAGGTGTTGCGTCATGTGGTGTCAAAACAATGGCCAAAAGGTGGAAAACAGTTGAACAGTAAAATTGCAGCCCTGGTCAGGCAAAAACACAAACTGTACATAGGGGATGACGAACTGCTTTACAGGAAAACAGCTTCCCACGACCAGCTACTCCTGCCCCACAAGTTTCACAAGTTAGTGTATAGAGAGCTCCATGAAAACATGGGCCATTTAGGAGTGGAGAGAGTGATAAATCTGATCAGAGAGCGATTTTACTGGGCTCACATGCAAAGAGATGTTGAGCACTACATCACCAAAGTTTGCAGCTGTTTAAAGAATAAACGTCCTAACAGACCAACAAGGGCACCACTGACTAACATCGTCACCACCTATCCATTTGAACTAGTGTCCATTGATTTCCTGCACTTAGAGAGATGCAAAGGAGGATATGAGTATATCCTGGTTATAATGGACCACTTCACTCGCTTTGCCCAGGCTTATCCCTGTCGCAATAAAGCTGCTCACACTGCTGCTGAGAAGGTATTTGGGGATTTTGCCCTCAAATTTGGCTTCCCCACACGTCTTCACCATGACCAGGGCAAAGAGTTTCAAAATAAACTTTTTGCAAAGCTACAGGAGTATAGTGGGGTGCAGGGGTCCCGAACAACACCCTACCACCCCCAAGGCAATGGGCAGGTGGAACGATTCAACCGTACCCTGCTGGCAATGCTCAGAAATCTGCCCGCAGCAGCCAAAGCAGATTGGAAGTCCTCTCTGGCAAAAGTGGTTCAGTCCTACAACTGCGCGCGCAGTGAGGCTACGGGGTATGCACCATATTTCCTGCTATTTGGCCGTAGTCCAAAGCTGCCCATCGATCTAATGTTTGGCCTTACGACAAAAGAACAGAGCTCATCGCACCAGGACTATGCTGAGAAGTGGAGAGCTAAAATGGTTGAAGCTTACAAACTGGCCTCTAAAGCAGCAAACAGAGAAGGGATGAGAGGTAAAGCTCATTATGATAAAAAGACTTTTGGTGCGGAGTTACTCCCTGGTTCGAGAGTACTTGTAAGGAACTTAACAGAGAGAGGTGGGCCAGGAAAACTAAGGTCATTCTGGGAAGACAAAGTGCACGTAGTGACTCAAAAGAAGTACTCAGACAGTCCAGTGTATGAAATCAAACTTGAAAATGGCAAAGGACGCATTCGGATCATGCACCGAAACCTATTGTTACCATGTGACTTTCTCCCCGTGGAAACAGTGGAACCTCCTTCTACAGTGACAAGCAAGAGACGAGAGACAAAAAAGAAAAGAAATGTGGACACACAAAACGGCACAGCCGATGAGGATGAAGATGGCTGGAGCGCCATAATCAGGCTGCAAGCTGAAAAGTATCAAAGTCACAGTCCACTTAGAGCCGATGCACCTGAGTTTTACCCTGATGAGGTCACAACTCCAGAGGGCGTGGACCAAGACACCGATGACGACACACAAGCTCAGCTGGTACCAGAGGTCGTTGATATGGTGGGACCAGATCCAGCCGAGGCAGACCAGGACCAGGGTGATGTGTCGTCAGAGTCCAGCTCCAGTGACCAAGAGGGCCCTGTCCACACCCCAGCTAAAAAGTATCCTTGTAGAATGAGGAAGCAGAGATTGATATTTACTTATGATAAGTTAGGCCAGCCTAGCACTTCGCATGTTTAGTTGAGTTGAAGTAAATGTATAGAAATGGTTATTGTTCAGATATAACACATTTGAAAAGTAAATGAGTAGTTGTATTAAACTCATTACAGTTGCTATTATTTGTTAAAAAAAAAAAAGATTTTCAGTGGCTAAATCAGGTAAATACTACACATACTGGTTAATTTAGTAGGTTCAAACTAGGATGAGTACCTTACTCTCAGGAAGGATGCAGATACTCACTATGGGTGAATGAAGCGGTTGACGGTTATTGTGCACAAGGACCTCTTCTGTAGATGAATAGTATGGAACAGGAGATGCATGCTATGCTATGGACTATTACCAGTTTTGCATCTTTATGAACTATAATCAATTCTGACTCCTGCTTAGTACTGATATCCTACTTACATGCAATGCATAGACACCAAATGTGGACTGTTGTAACTTGAAGTACTTTTAGAAAGTTGTTTTATAATGTCGGGTCGACATTTCATTTTTGAGGGGAGAGTGTAGGAAAAGGTAAAATTCAAATTTGGATACCCCCCCTAAAATTTATAATTATTGCTGCTAACATTAATTCACTTTAATGTACCTACAATATGGTAGTGTAGTAGCGCTTTGACGCCACAAGTGGGCGCTCGGTTGTTCTGAGTCGATTAGAAGTCTAGCGAGTAAGACGATGTAAGAAAAGAAATGCACAATGTGAACGTGACCTGTGTGAACAATGCCTGTTGTCAATCGGCAATAAATCTGCTGAAAATCAAGAAGCTGCCTCTTCTTTCAAGACAAGTGTAACAGAAACCTAAAGTACAACTCCACAAAATCCTCCACGGCCCTCATTTTACCAACTGTCTTCCTCTAAAACAACAGGTTAGAATACTACCACTTTATTCTCATTAATAACGACTTTATTCTCATTTCTAATGACTTTATTCTAATTAATTACGACTTTATTCTCGTTTATAACGACTTTATTCTCATTTCTAACGACTTTATTTTCATTTCTAATGACTTTATTCTCATTTCTAACTACTTTATCCTAATTAATTACGACTTTATTGTCGTTTATAACGACTTTATTGTCGTTTATAACTACTTTATTCTCATTTCTAACTACTTTATTCTCATTTCTAACGACTTTATTCTCATTTCTAACGACTTTATTCTCATTTCTAACAACTTTATTCTCATTTCTAACGACTTTATTCTCGAAGTTTAATGTGGCCCTAATACTCCGTCCTAATAAATATATAATGGATTGATATCAATATGAAGCTTCCGCTGCATATCATTTCAAACAAAAGTAAGACATTTTATGTGTAGAAACAGGCCAAACCTGTCTACACTTAACAACAACAAAAATCCAAGTCATGGACTGAGCCAGCTTTGAATGTATGGCTTACGGTATTTATTGTTTAATTTATTATGCTAATTGCTTTCTAACTCAAAGGGTGCTCTCTGTAAGAATTGGTTTAACTTCTCCTTGCCATATCAACGAGCACTATCTCTATAGCAGGGGTCTGCAACGTTGTTTGGGCCATGGCCCCCAAACTTATTATTTGTGGACCATGTTTATTTTGCTAATTGTGTGCATAATTCTGCAGGATTCTATTATAGTTGTTCCGATTGCAATTACATTTTTTATGGTCCTGTGTAATGCGTGATATATGTCCAGTGTTTTAGGTCCAGTATTGACATGTCAAATAGTGCAGACATTTGAAAACAGACCCAGAAAAACTCCGGCGGTTCAGATTTGATCTCCCTGTCATATCTGTGTGTGCCCACACGTTGAAGACATCTGTTCTATAGGCAAATAAAAGAGTCTATTCAAGCAGAGCGTGTACTATTGAACAAGCTGGTATCTGTAGCAAAGCGCTTCTTTGTTGCGTAGCATGTGACTGACATGTGCTGGGACTTGTAGCCAAGTGTCTAGAGCTAGATGATAATGAACATTTGTTATAATCTATTGACTAGTGCAATGTATTTACCTCTCGTGCTGCTCGCGACCAGGCCCCGTAACCATTGTAGAGTGTCACTGTAGCTGTGTGTGCCCAAGTGTGGTCCCCAGCCCATGATGTTGGCAGTGTCTCTGTTGATCGTGGTGACCATCCAGTCTCTTGGATGTGCATAGTCCAGTCATGCTCCCATACTGCTTTTTCTTCATGGCAACAGCGTGTGAGTCCTTGACTCGCTCCGGTGGCATTGACGCAGACACTGAGAACGCGGTCATGGAGAGTAACTTGTCTCCTCCATGCCCTGTTGGTCGTGGCTTTACAGCAGGCATGAATTTGGTGTTCAGAGTCCATAGGGAGGTGAGGCAGTGGTCCAAAGACAGTTGGGGCTGATCTTCTCCAGAGTTCAGGTCCCAGGGCAGAGGTGAACAGTGACCCTCAGGTTAGCAGCTGGTGGCCTTGGAGCCTGGTGCTCACAGTTCTCTCACATCATGCAGGGAGAGAGAGAGTGGGGTGAGTAGAGTGTGGATGGGTGTGCGTGCAACAAACATTCACTATTCTGCATAGCAGACTTCTTATCTAAGTTTCATAACAACTGCTTGAGCTTTCCTTGCGGTTTATCTTCCACAGGTCAGCTTGTTTATTCAGCTATAGATAGTTTTCTTCTCCATTTTACTTCCTCTAGTGTTATGTTACTGTGGCAAGGTGGACTTTAGCAGTCCGGCCAGCAGGTGGCAGCACACAGTATAAAAGCGCCCCTGCCCATTTTCTCATTCTCTGCCTTCCACACTTCCTCCTCTGTTTGGGTGTGTCCACACCAGGTTGTCTGCTGGCTCAGGTAGTTATAGTCCCATCTGCTCATTCAGATTTATAATCTGTAGTTTTTAATTAAAGTCTTTTTTTTAGACCTGTGGTTGTGAGCCCCATGTTCCACCACTCCAATGGCACTGCACTCACAGTTGGCTGTCCTGGGAAGCTGGGGTCCATGTGTAGCCAGCTAGGAGAATGTTAGCCCGTGTGTCCATGGCCATGCCATTTGAAGTGGTGGGTTGAATACAATCAGTGCAAATCTGTTTACAATATCTACAGCTTAACTTCTTAAACTATTTAGGGGTGAAGTTGCCGCCTTGCCTTTTTGCCTGGGTCTCAGATTCTGGACTGAAGAAGAATCCATCAATCATGTGACCGGAAAGGACTATGACTCTGAACACTATGTAACTCAATGGATCTGTGTCTCATTTGAAAAAAAAAAACAACTTCAATTCAGATCTAGCAAATAATAAATATACAGTCATTTGAAATGAAACCTCTGCCTCTCTCAATATGTTTGGACCTGTGTGCCTATTTCATTGTTGTTGGGATTTAGTTTCTGTCAAGATGTTAAATTGGTAACATTCACCACTCGATATGCAACATTACCTATAATATTTTATTTTAACTTTAATTGTTACACAATTTTTTGTAACTTTTTTACACGGTCAAAGGCATCTGCCCATTGCCGTGGTAACCTTAGTCTATGGGATCTCCTCCTCTGCTGCACCCCGCTCCTCTCTGGACTGATTCTTACCCATTTTCACACAATGGTTTCTCTAAAACCTAGTCACTGCCTTCTTGTCTCTTCAAACTCTCTGAGACCGGGGTCTTAACAGACTCTCACACAGAAGCAGGTGCATACAGCTAGTTTAGGATTTCGTGTTAATCATCTAACACACACACACAGTCCGGGAGCCGAGGCACCGCCAGGGGAGACCACACAGTACCACAGACGAAGAAAAAATAATAAATTCCCCCCTAAAAATGCACAACTGAGTTGACAACAAAACTCACCGCAAACCCGCAGTACGTTTAAGCCTGTGTGCCCGAAGCCCCTTTTCCAGCAGGGCGCCGCCGGGGCCCTCCCGTCTCACTCTGATGTTTGAGGCTGGAGAAATGCATGTCTAGGTGGCCAATGCTCCAGCAGTCCACACTGGAAAAAGGACCTCGAGGCCAGGTCGACGACAACACCAATATTGTGGTGGAATTTCAAATAGAAAATAAATAATCTGAGAGATGTAGTCAGATTCAGTTGTGCAGTTTATTTAGCATGCGCATTCTAAATCAACAGTGACACACGTCAGCACCATCACAGTACAAGACCATAACAGATAGTGACGGTCTGCCGAGTGCAGGGCGGGCTCCTCAAGAGCAAAGAACCATAGCTAATCAGACAATAGGCGCCACAGTCCAAGATGACATTAGGAGATGCTATGAAAACAAAAAGGTGATAAGGTGAACTATCTTATTTACTTATCTTATTGACGTAGACATCTCATGGTCAAGCTCTGAGCACAAGATGTCCCATAAACCAGGGTTTACCATCTGGTCCAATGTAAATTTCATTTATTTTTGTAGCTCCTTTTTTCAGCCACAATGATTTCTCGGTTTGTGGTGCTTGTTTTGCATATCTCGCTAAAAGTCTTTGTCTATTTCCTGTTAAGTTTTTCAATAATGTTGCAAGTTTCACTTGCTGGATTACTGGATGTTTTGTATCCACGTTGTCTCCATTGTTGATAGAACAAGTGAACATTTTTTTATTTTTTATTTTTTTTTTATTTTTTTTATGGAGTTCACATGCTCTTGTCAAGGCCACTAGTTAGGCTGCCTGTGCTGAGAGATTTGATGGCAGAGATTTGGCCTCTATTACTAGTATCTAATGTAGTTACAGCGCAGGGGTCTCCAACCTTTTTTACCCTGTGAGCTACTTTTGCATAACAGAAATGGCAGTGAGCTACTTATGCTTCATAGAAACACGTGTACCTAGGCCTATACGACTGCTAAGATGAAAATTTAAACACAATAACATAAAATTACAGTAGTTTATTCACCTAAATGTTTGGAGAGGCTTTGTTCAGAACCAAAAAATCAAGTGTATGTACAAATATTGGAAGTCTTTTGTGAGCTACTTGGAAAGGCCTCGCGAGCTACTAGTTGGGGATCCCTGTTACAGCGTAACCTACATGATTTTTTCCTAATACATCTTTAACATGATGCACGATAAATGACGTGCTGGTGGTAGAAATGTCATGTTTGTTTATAACACAAACATAGAAACTGCATGTACTTTTAGGGTTAATGAGTGGAACAGAACGACCTTAGATGATGTTTCAACATTATGCTACAGCCAAAACGGCTTGGACACATGCTGGGGTGGTTCTGGCCGAGTAGAATGCAACACATGCAACAATTTACACTTGTTTCAACATGTGTGGGGGTCCGCAGTGCTTAATTTGTAAATCCAGATTTTCAGGAACACTTGTGTACTGGGTGGATTTTATGGGGGAACAGCCCAAAATAATTGCATTGTTGGAGTATTTTATTTCCTGGATCCAATAAAGCTCAAAATTCCGATTTCCCGGAATGCGTTCCCCCAAAAGCCGAATCAAATTAAGCACTGGGGGTCTGGCACGTTTGGTGCTCTTTGGACCACTGCTTCATTCACTGCACATAGATCTTGAATTATTCTCCATGCAGTGGATGGAAGTGCTTACAACGACTCATAAAGGATACTACTTCACTACCCACTACTTCAAAAACTACTACAGGCACTGCCCAGACCACCACTACTCAGCAACCAACTACTACAAAGGGTTGTTTATGCTCATATATCAATCAAGACTACAAACCAGGTAAATTATAAATTAAATGACACATTTATATTAACGGGAGTTAATTAATTTGCTATGCATTTCATGTTTCAACATATTTTTGTTTTCTATTCATAAAACTTATTTTGTCTGAAGGCATTAGATTTCATCAAAATTTTGCTCTATAGGTGATTTTGTGGACAGAGTGAAAGGGAAAGATGACTGTTATGAATTGCATTGTAGCCTGGCATGCACTTTGGAGAAAAAGACATGCAGAGAAAACTGCTCATATATAAATCCACCATGAGAGGTCTTTTTTTTTGTTATCAAATATTTTACATTTTCTTTCATTTGTTTGCATTACTTTGATAATCTGTTTAATTGCATGCTTCTAACCCTCTTTTTCTTACAGCATGGCGAAACATGGACAGAAGAATGTTATTCTTACAAGTGCGAAAATGGCCAAACAATATCTAACCCTGTGACATGTCCATCAGTCACAAAGCCAGCGTGTGAGAAGAGGGGGGAACCTGTTAAAGTTTATGCTGACGAAGGCTGTTGTTATCACTATGAATGTCCATGTAAGTTGGCTCAATGTTAGGTGTTTCATATCCTACAGTATTTTTATGTTAATTGCTATGCCTTGTCTTTAACCAAATTGATGTTTTTTAGGTATATGCGCTGGCTGGGGAGACCCACATTATGTCACATTTGACAGTATTACAGCTATCAGAAAAACTGCACTTATGTTTTGGTTCAAGAAATCATTCCAAAGCACAACTTTGAAACAACAATGAAAACTGTGATGCCTCTGGAGCTGTGACATGTGCCAAAGCTTTGATTGTAAAGTACAAAAACTACAACATTATTCTTACAGCCGAGACAACTCCAACATACAAAAATATTGTAAGATAACACTGTACTGTAATATTGATTAACATTATGTGAGTAAATGTGACAACGGCTCAGTCCCTTCACATTTTTAAGTCTTCTTTAAAAGCATATTTCTTTGCACTGGCCTTCAACACAAACTGAGCAGCTCTTTTGACATTGTTATTATTAATATGTGATGTAATTTTGACTATTGTTTGTGATATTGTCCTTTTTAATGCCTGTTGTAAAGCACTTTGGGCAATAATTGTTGTTTTAAATGTGCTATAGAAATAAAGTTGACATTGACATTATGTAAATTCACAATTTTTGGCTGCATGGTATGAGAAAAAAAAAACAATACCATTCTGGTATTTTACAAAACCATTTCACCACAGTAATTATTTGAACAAAAATCTTGAAAAAATGTTTTTGCGCATCTTTTAGTTCACTATTTATCAAGACAGGTGCTAAACGACAAGAGCAAGCCGGCAAAGAGCATACAGCTATTTGTTGGACATGATGCGCCAATTTACCAAATGACCAATATCACTGTTTTAAGAAGAGATAGCTGTGTGAGTAAAAAATGGGCTGATCCATTTTTGTACGCTACTCATACACATGAGCAAACGCTTAGTAAATGGCCCTATCATGTTTTTTTTATATTAAGGCTGTGTTAGCAAAAAATCTCAGATGATTTATTAATATGCTGTGGTTTCTCGCGATATGGGTTTTGTGCAACTTAATTTTCTGGAAAAATTATTTTAATTTTTCCAGATTAAAAATAATTTGGAAATATATTGTGCAGCCCTATTTGGAATATGTTTGATTAATTAAAGTATGCATTAGAAGACGTTTCACACCTTTGACATGCTTCATTTGTCTCGGTCTATATGAACGGCAAGCATATACCCAACTTTCTCCAATGACGATCTGATTATCACCAGCTCAACCATCGAACTTCGCTTGAGAATTCCAAAAATTCATGCAGTTTTTTGTTCATATCACTTCAGTTTAGTGTTGAATTGCCATTTTCTCTTTTCCACAACAACACAGAAGGACAGTGTGGTAGGTTTTTAATAAGCACCAACTAATCAGATTAAAAGTAAAATCTGACCTCTACTTCTGCTGTTGCCAGGCAGAATGACTGCCGATTACCAAATGGTCAAGTCCGTCCCTGTCCCGAAAGTGCACGAGTGGCGCGTCAACGACACTACGAAGCCATTCTGTCAGCACAAATCTCCAACAGCTAATCCACCTTCAGTTCCTCCTGTTGTTCCTCCATGTGAAGTCTTGACCAGAGAGTTAGTAATGATCCTGTACACAAAACTAATTTGATATTGTGATAATGACGAGTTTAAAAGCTGCTGTGTTTGTCTTTTAAAAGTGTCTTCAACAAGTGCCACAAAGTAATCGATCCAGATCCCTATTATGGCTTGTAAATATGATGTTCATTACACAAACAAGCATATGCCTCAATGCCAGCATTGAGGCATATGCTTCTTTATGTGCTCGAGAGTCTATTTGTGTGTCCTGGAGGAATGCAATAGATGGACTTTGTGGTAAGATAATTTATTGAAACAGACAATAATAATTATTGTAATAATTACATTTAAGTAATATATGTATTTAACTTATAGAATTTGATTGCCCGGCAAACGAAATCTATAAACCCTGTGGCCCTAATTGTCAAGACATGCAATGCAAGGTACAACATGTTTAAATATCTAAACAAAACAAAAAATTGGATATAGGTTTTACAAATATATATTCCCCAATGTGACAGAAAAAATATTGCTAAAAACGAGGAATGCCAGTCTTTCATGGAGGGATGCTTCTGTCAAGACGGGTTGATACGATTTAGTTCAACCTCTAATCTCTGTGTCTCTGCCTGTAAGAACTGATTTGCAAAATTATTATAACATATACATTACAGAATTACTGAACTTTTTACTATTGCTTTAGGTTGCACTGGTCCAGATGGTTTACCTAAATATGTATGTAAATCATTTAGAATTTACCGTTATTATGAGGGTGTCATTATGAAAACAAAATATTTTCCTGGGTATTACAGCTGGGTGAGACATGGTGTAGTGGCTGTGAGGAGTGTGTTTGTGACGGGGACATGATGGGCGTCCAGTGCAGGCCACGCACCTGTCCCACTCTGCAGCCTCCCGTCTGTAACAATAAGGGAGAGGTCGTGGTAAACTACACACAGGACTGCTGTCAGCAGTTTAAATGTGGTAAGTTTAGCTGGAGTATTCAATGATATAGGGCAACTTATTTACTCTGTACATTTGTATAATGTATATTTAACTTCCTATATAATGTGACCATACACATTGTGATACCATGCCAGTGTGCGAACCAGGATTTGAGCTGGACATACAAGAATCTAATGACACCTCCTGCTCTCAATACTCTTGTAGTACTTGGCATTTATTGATTGTGTATTTGTTTGTATTTGTGTTTAACTATGTTTAGAATATGTTGTGCATCTGGCCAAATTAACTTTTTTTTTAATGTAGTTGCATATTCAATATGTTCAAACAAATTAGGGCCAATAAATGGTTACTCTATGTAATTAACCTTCTGTGTAGGTTCTCAGTCGTACAGGAGTTGTCCATCATAGGCTAAGATTCTTCAGTCTTCATCTGTACTCTGTAGTTGAAGTGTTGGACGTTTCGATCTCAGTCCAAAGTCTATGTAAGAGTCTCTAATGTTTCCTTAATGTGAATTACATGTTTGTGTTTGTGGCAGTGCCCAACTGTGGAGTTAAAAAGAACGTAACGTATCTGTATATATAAGTGACTCTCACTTCCTGTGAAGGGTCTTGTGGAATCTCTTCATCCAAGTGTCATCCAAGAATGTCCATTTTAGTCTGATTATAATGCATGTTATTAATGTTTTCATTTGTATTCATAGGTACTCTGCTGTGGGTAACATGATGATGCATTCATGCGCCTGTTGTCAGGAAATGAAAACCAGCAACAAAACAGTGGAGATGCTTTGCTCAGACAAAAGCAACAATATCCACACCTACATTTCTGTGGAAGAGTGTGGCTGCCATGTATCTGAGTGCAAAGAGGCCTCTTAAGACGTTTTATGATATCTTTTAATATTAACCATTTTTACGCTAATCATTAAAAGTAGTACTAATTTTACCACATATTTTCACTTTTAGTTAACACAAACATTATGCATACATTATATGCAATGTTGGTCAATGCACACATTGCATCTAGGCAAGAGTCAGAAAGTTATCATCCAGATTTCATCCACAAGGTTTTATCATTACTATGTGTTGAATAATTCCATTGAAATATTAAATTATTTTACGGTTTACATCTGCCAGATGTGTGTTGTAGCCTACTTACCATATAAGACGGTAATGCTATGTGTTTTCTGTTCAGTGTAGTTTCTTTTTGATTATCCTTTTTCATCTCATCTTCTTTGTACTCTGCTAACAATCCAATTAAACATTTTATTTTGTTGCACTTGCTCTCCTTTTTATTATTATTTTATCTTTTTTGTTTATTTTTTAACCAACTTTCACAGGAAATGTACTGATATATATATATATATATATATATATATATATATATATATATATATACACTGCTCACAAAAACTTAGGGCACACTCAAAAAACACAATGTAACTCCAAGTCAGTCAAATTTCTGGGATATCAGACTGTCCAGTTAGGAAGCCACACTTATTGTGAATCAATTTCACCTGGTGTTGTGGAAATTAAACAGACAACAGGTGGAAATGAGAGGCAATTAGCAAGATCAGTCCAAAAGAGGAATGGTTTTGCAGGTGGTGACCACAGACCATTTCTCTGTCTTCATCCTTTGTGCTGTATTTTTGGAACACTTTTGCATTTGTCCAGTGTTCTCAGCACTAGAGGTATCATGAGGAGGCATCTACAACCCACAGAAGTTGCTCAGGGAGTGATGCTCATCCAAGATGGCACGTCCATTCGTGCTGTGGCAAGAAGGTTTGCTGTGTCTCCCAGCGCAGTGTCCAGAGCATGGAGGAGATACCAGGAGACCGGCCAGTACACCAGGAGACCTGGGGGGGGCCGACCGAGGTCAACAACCCAGCAGCAGGACCGCTATCTGCTCATTTGTGCACGAAGATTCAGGAGAAGCACTGCCCGAGCCCTACAAAATGACCTCCAGAGGGCCACAAATGTGCAT
>OMNZ01102125.1:0-11475 GCA_900303255.1 Lesueurigobius sanzi | reverse complement strand
ATGGTACATATGTGGTCCGCATTCGGCCCAGTATAGGCACTATACTGTATGTGGACACATTTTTTGGCCTACATATCTCACTTTAGGCTCACGTTTGGCTCACATAACGCGTGGATTATCACCCATAGCCGATAATCCACCAAACGTGAGCCAAAAGTGAGATATGTGAAAAAATGTGTCCACATATGGCACTATAGTGGGCCATGTCTGGACCACCTTTGAATAATCTGGTCTACTACTGGCTAAGAGTTGGCCCTGTTCTGGGTTTAGTGTGGGCCAGATGTGGTAACCGGATGCGGACCGTGTTGTGGTCGATAATCCATACAGTATGTGGGCCAAATCCACGTGTCTGATGTGGGCCACATCTGGGCCATACCACCTCTGCTATGTGGGAATAATGTATCATTTCTTTCCAAACAGCAGTGTCTACACAATTTATGGATTTTTGCCAAACTTCTGCAGTAAAACTAGTTGAACAATGTCTTTATTTCGCAAGAATGTTTGATTTAATGCCTGTTTGAATTATATTTAATGCTTTTTAATGACATTTAAGGCCTTATTTTTGACAAAATTCATTTAATGACTTTTAATGCTGCGCAGAAACCCTGTTCCTGTGAACTGGGACAGAGGAGGGGCTTTCTGGTCCAGTAGGTTGCATTCAGTGTCTTCTAGGGATGCAACGATTCACTCAAGTCATGATTCAATATGATTTTCGATATGAAGGTCACGATTTCGATTCGATTCAATACATTTAACGTACTGAAGTTTTAATATTTCTTTCAAATAAAATATGTTTTGTTTTACTAACAAGCAAAAATAGCTCAACAGAATCACATGTTCTGTTGTATTGTATCAAAAATTGCAATCTATTGCAAAATAGTCAAGTTTTTAGCTCTTATACAGTAGACCTCTGAAAATATTGTATTCTTTATCAACAATGTTTTAGCAGACTTCAATAGCAGCATGCCACTTTTTGTGTAATATGTACAAGAGGGAATGGCATATCGTGACCACGTGAACGCGAGTTTACAGAGTAGAAATGACTCTTTTGTTTACAGCTAACGAGCTGCTGAAACACATTTGAAATATGGACTTATCAGGAAGCAACGAGCAGAAACAGAAATTTACTTTTACCAAGTCATGGACAACTATCAAATGAAACTGGAGTTTGGAGTAAAGTGGTCCATGCAGGACTCAGGAGCAGCTTACCTTTCCACCGTGAGGGTCGTGTGCAGCTTCTCTTTTTCTCTCCCGTCTCTCTCTTGAGGTTGTTTATCCTGTTAGATCTTTGTCTCATCATTTTCATCATCAAATAGTCCCAGTAGGCCCTGGCTGTCGCATGCAGTTGATCCGGTGCTTGTTGTGCATTTGGTGCGTGGAGCCTATTTAAAGCGACAGGCGCATGATGCTAAAACTTGGCCCAATGATAAAATAAAAGACTAGTAATGCGTTTACCCTATTAAACTGGATATTCAACAAGGCAAAGCCGACTTAGAGAGAGGTTTATGGATAATCATGCATTTTTTGCGCTGAAAGCTATAATAAGATGTAAGAAAATATATGCGATTTATAACCCGATCCACCCGCACCCGAAGTTTGTCCTCTCATTTGGGTATCGGTTTCGGGACGACCCGCGCATCACTAACCTCCGACGTTCGCAGTGCATTGTGGTCTATATCGGCCCGTGACCATCGCTGCTCACTGCTTTTCAAGATGCATCGCAGGGAATATTGAGTGCACTACTTGTTTTCTCTTTGGACATTCAGACATCCCTACAAAATGGCGTGCCCATTATATAGTCCCCTATGAAGGGAATAGTGTGGACATTCGGGTCCAGCCTATCACTTTAATGTAGCCTCTGCTTTACAGTTACTGATTACTTTGACTTAATGAATGGAAAAGTACAGCACAACTCCACTTTCCTCCAGAGGGAATCATTAACTTATTTCTTATTTCATGAACAAAGACACAAGACTTACACAGTGCTGCCTCAACTTTCTGACTTTTCCGCCACTGTTCGGCGTCTGTATTAAAATGATTCCATACAGTAGGCATCTCATTTTATTCCCGAGATAAAAGTAGCGCCATGTGTTGGAGAAGTTTTCTTTGACTTGTGAGTACAATGAGCCGCTATTCCTTTAAAAATATATATTTTTTTAAAGTCAGCCTTTATTGATGGCTTTTGTGTGCGATACGTCCCCAAATAAATCCATCACTGTTTATTTTTTTTTGCTACTTTTCGGGAAAAACTTGGCGGGGGTCGCGCAGATTGCTTCGCTTCGGGCTATTTTAATGAACGCGCTGTTCCAACTGTAAATAACGGCGCTGATGTAATTAAACGCAACGCAGATCAAGAGAGCTTTAAGTTATTTATGTGGCTCCCAGAGGAATCGCACACGCTTCAAGGGAATAAATCATGAAGGCGACAGTGGAGGAGCGCTCACCAGGAGGGGAGGCAGACAGCTATTTTTGGGCCGAAACAGGACGGGAACAAGATGCATATTTACAATTGTGAGACTCATTAAAGTTGGGCGAGCGAGGACGTGACGCTCTTGACTGAAATCCACTCTGTTGAACGGCCCTCTCGTTCCAAACCTCATTCATGCAAAGAGCCGAATCTTTTCTGGTCTGTTTTTTTATCCCTCTTTACGGAAATGTAAGTGAATAAACATTAGAAAACATCTCGTAATGAGTAAAATGTCCTTGATTTGAGGAAGTAAAGTGAATAAATGTGCCCGTGGGAAGTTTTTTACACTTAAGAACATAATAATAATGTGTTTCTTTTTCTCGTAATTTAAGGATAAAGTCTTTTTTTATTTTTTTTTATTTTCTAATTTTGGGCCAGTTTAATCTCTTAACATACAAACTTTCAATTGGAAACAAACTTTTTTTTTTTTTTTTTGTATAGTAATTTTGTCCTTGGGCAAGACACTTCACCCAACACAATGTAGTGAGTGGTGGTCGGAGGGGCCATGTTTAGGTGTGGCAATAAAGCAACACTATACACAATATACACGGAAAACACTACCACTGCAGTGATTCTTGAGAAGTGGGACAAAACATGTCCTCTACCTGTATAGTTGATGTAATATAGGAAAAAATAATAATAATGAACAAAATACTATATCTAAAATTATTGCTCTAAGGCAGGTGCGACCAAAGTTTTACCATAAAGGGCCAAAATACGCTATGGAGGGCCAAAATTTGTGTGCGAAGGGCCAAACTCAATACTGTTTTGCATGTAGAAGTACGAAATGTAAACAGATCTATGATCAAATATCCTTTCATTAGTGTGCTATTGAGTAGGGCATGATGTTTTGTTATCCTTAGTAACTATTGACAGTCTATTCAGTCACAAATTAATCAAAGTAGATAATTCTTATGAATTTAAGCACCATATCGAGGGCCAAATGAAACTTATTGGAGGGCCGAATTTGGGCACCCCTGCTCTAAAGCCGTGTACTGACCAAACGCGGCAAAACGTGCGTACCGCGTGGTAAACGTTAAAAAGTTAAACTTCAGCCTAACCCCTTCGGTCACCAATGAGTGTGTTTATTTATGAAAAAAGCATGTTTGCTCATGTCCTAAGCTAATAGACATTGCTTAATGTAAATCTCTCTTTTTGTTCAATGCCTTCTCTTGTCTCAAAATGTGGTTGACCGAATAAACTAATTACTACTACAACTATTACTACTACTACTAAACAACGCGTGTTTATTTTGAAGCCAACGCGTGTCACTTTGGTGCCTTTTGTGGCACAACGCGCTGCCGTGAGCGCCGCGCGGTGGCCTGCCGTGCTTTGGGAGGAGCTGCTCTTGCCGGTGGTCAGCTACAATAGCGGACATCGAGACTTTATCTGTTAAATAAAGCCAGACAACGTCATCGTAGGGCTTCTAAACAATGTGTCTGGATTCACCATATAAACCAGGCGTGCAGTGTTTGGTGAAACTCACCATTTGCTCCAAGAAGAGCTGCGCACGGATGAGGTCCGTTTCAGTGGTACTTAGTCTGTCCCGTGCCCAGTTTGATGACCTCTTGGCCCACATCGGCGGTGGCATCGCCCGCCAGGACACCAACTACTGGCGCTTGATCCCCGCGCCTGTCCATCTGTCTCCGGTTAGTGGCATTTTCTGATAAAATGAGCTACTACTGTTATCCCAGAGCCTTCTCCTTTCTTCCTGTTTCATCCCATTACGTAAAATGCGTCACTAGAGCGAGCCGCTCTGAATGGTAGCCGCGCACGGAAGTCCTACACTTCAACTACAGAGTACAGATGAAGACTGAAGAATTTTTGCCTACGATGGACAACTCCTGTACGACTGAGAACCTACACAAACGTAACGCGCGCGGTGGAGTTGGAAAAGTTCCGATTTTTAAACTTTTGCGGCAACGCAGGCACCGTGGGCACCGTGGGCACCGTGAGCCACGCGGCGCCAACAACGCGCGTGCTGTGCTGCAAGATGCCTCAACGCGCATTACCATTCATTTTGAATGTAAACCCTTCACTCATACCGTGCGTGCCGCGTTTGGTCGGGACACAGCTAAAGGGATCTCTGTTTACCATTGTATGGTTTTTGTCACGTTTCAATTAGATTTTTGGAAAAACAATGATCACGTGTACGTTGAGTGTGTGTTTGAAGTACTATGTTAGTTACAATTTTCAACCTTCAAAATTGTGAAAATGCTCACATAAAAAAAAGAAGGGGTTTAAATAACCAAAACAATAAATGTAGTGAATGATAAATCATGTTTTTTGGTTAAAAAAATAAATAAAATACCTAATGAAGGTGTATCCTAAATGTTAAAACTCCATCAGTTTTTTTTTACATCTATAAATCAGGCAATAGCTTGGACAGCTACATTAATTAGGGCCCTTTTCATCCCTTTGGCTGAATGCAGCTACTACACTGGTAAGGTTTCAATTTTTTAAATATTTTACCCAAACAATGTGAATACTCCGATGGTCACACCTGAAACACATCAACTCCATCAGTCAATTTGGACAATATTAAAACAAATATTTTGGTTTTATGTTAAAGATTGATAGGTTGTTGGGGAAGCTAGCATCTGTGAAAAAGCTAGCTAGCTGCTGTGTACAGCATATATTGTAGAAAGAAAAAAACATGTACTTTTGTTAACTCCATCAGATTGTGTCTGACGGAGTTGACTTTTTTCACCTCCTCCACAGAGGAGTGGGCCCCAGGACAGAGCTGGCCCTCCTGACCAGCTTGTTCAGTCTCTTCCTGTCCCGCTCAGTGCTGCTCGGGGCCCAGCAGACCACAGCGTAGAGGACAGCAGAGGCCACTACAGAGTCATAGAGAGTCTTGAGCAGAGGTCTGCTCACTCCAACCTCACTCTCCTCAGAAGGTGGAGGCCACTTTGGCCCTTCTCGTACAGAGCATCCGTGTTGTGGGACCAGTCCAGTTTATTGTTGAGGTGGACCCCCAGGTACTTGAAACTGTCCACAACTTCAATGTCCTCTCCCTGCATGTTTACCAGTGAGTGTGGTAATGTCCTTCTCCTCCTGAAGTCCACCACCATCTCCTTGGTCTTAGGCCACAATGGCTGAGTCATCAGGGAACTTCTGGAGGTTACAGCTGTCCGTGTTGTATGAAGTCCGCGTAAGGGTCCTCATTGCCATGAACCCATCTGTAGGCTGATCAAGTGTAAAATCCATGTGGCTAGTGGAGTGAAATGTGTTGAAAATCTCCCAGCATTTGGCTAGTTAGTTTGTGTTAATGTCAAACCCTGAATGTCACAGTAATTATTTCCTGAACTACACTGCTGTGGGTTGTCACACACCAGCCCTGCAGCTGTTGATGGAGTTCCTGAATAACTGCATGGTGTGTTCTGACTGTGGGACAAAATGTGTTGTTTTACATTTGGGGCTGTGAACAGTTGATTTTCACATCTAACAATATGTTTTAAATATCGTAGTGAAGGTCGTTGTAAAATATAGTCAGTTCAGTCCACGATATTTGATTTTTATTACAACGGAACATTTCTGGATGATTATTGGCATATTGTAGCTCTGACTGTGGGACATGGATGAGAGCAGGTATCAGTGTGTTGGATTAGAGGCAGTGTCTGGCACTGCTGCACTTTGTCTGGGGCTTGGCTCCGCTGCAGGTGTTAAAGTGACCAGGCCAAATCCTAGCCAGGACTATACCCTGCCTCTACCTCCATTCAGCGAGTCTCAGTGTTTTCATTTCTTAAAATTGTATGCACCTTTTCTTTCCATCACAGTGGCCTCTGCTACAAAACCCTGTGATGGACAACAAACCCGTACAGCCACTAGGCCACAAATATGCACTTATGTCAAGGTTTTTTTTTTTTCTCACATAAAAAGGTTACATAGTGCACCTTTAAGGCTAGACAGTGAATTAGGAAAAAATATTTCACTGAGTGACTTCGGCTGGTTATTACGGACACACATATGATCAAAAAATATAATTTCATCTTTTATTATTATTTTTTATCGAAATAAATTTAAATAATGGATAAATCCAGGTTTTAATGTGTAGCTTCCGTGTTTTCTCTGTTGACTTTTCTCAGAAAGTGAAGGATATTACCATATATATGTCGCATTCATGTGAACTGGGGAACTCGTTTTCCCCAGATGGATGTCCGTTGTTCCCAGTTGGTTTGTGTTCATGTGCTTTGTTTGTCGGAAAGTGGGGATTTTGATTTCACCAGATCAAAACTGTCTTTCATCACAAATTAGCATTTAACAGAGCTAACTATTTACAATTGGTGTTAGCATCTCGAAAAGCTAAACTTTGGTTTGCTTGTTTTATAAAGCATCTCATACATTTTCTTTTTGATAGCATGAATTTCGAGCATTTCACAAATATGTTTCTCCAAAGAAAACAAAGGCTCATAGTAAACCTGTGAAAGTAGCAGTGTTTAACCAAGAAGCTCACATTTAACGAAAAATTAACAAATCAGCTGATTTCTGCGTCAGATGCGGAAGTCGGGAAGCCTGTTTTGACCCCAGTTCCCCACTTGTTTTTCCCAGTTGGGCGAGCGTTCATGTGCATTTTCCAACTGGGTAAAACGTTTTCCCACTTCCCGAGGTCCACATGAACGCACCAATAGATTGCGTTTTGTTGGTTGCTGTACGCACGCCACATAGAACACGGCCGAGAACGGTGATGGTGGAGCGACTTAGCTAAACATAAAAATAACCATCGTAAAGGGAGACTTTTGTCGTTTATGTTGACATTGAAACTAAGATGTTATGGGACAAAACTGGAGAGAACACTGCGTAACATTTTGGATTAAGTTGTTGCCAGAAACACTGAACATGCTCCTAATGACCAGCTAGACTCAGTAATCAACTGGATTTGGCTCAGGACCTAACCTATTTAAATCTCACATGTGTTCTCCATGGAAACGAGCTGGAGACGTCCCGCTCCCAGTAAAGTTGTCAGGTCTTAGGAGAGGAGCCGCTCACAGCAAGGACTCATGTTTGTTTGGGAATTTTTTACGGATTTTTCAACAACAACAAATATTTGTGATAAAATAACTTTTTTTATTCATTTAATGAATGAATGATTCTATTTAATGGGTGAAATGTTACACAGTGCACCTTTAAGATGACAGGCAGACAATCAGGGGTTCCCAAACACTTCAAGTCAGGTCCTCCGCTGTCAAAACAAATGAGAATGATATAGATAAGATTTAGCGAAAACATTTAAGATCTGGTGTAGTACTATTTATTTTCGTTGTGTCCTGTGCTCAATTTTCTTCACAAACCTATATGCTAGGTATTTGAAGAAAACCTATAAGAAAACGTATGCTTTCAAATAAGAAATACAGTTGTGGCCAAAAGTTTACATTTACCCTTACATTTTTTGGAAATTTTTCATAGAATATGAATGATTGCACAAAACTCCTTTTTTTCCCTCTCATATTCTCAAAGAACTGAGTTTACTCTTTTGAAATCATCATGAAACAGAAACTACTCAAATGTCCCTGATTTAACGTTTACATGACCTTCAACAACTGCCAGGAAAACTGTTCAGGAGCAAAGAAAAACTCACTTCAGCTGAAATACAGGACTCTCTAACAAAATTGGGAGTTTAAAAATTATGTTTGTTTCAAGATGCACAATATGTAATCTTTTGATCAGGGACATTTGGCAAGTTTCTAGTTGAAAAAGCGTAAACAAACAGGTTTTTTGACAATAAATTCACACCAACCACTAACCATGAGCGAAATAAAGGTTTTTGTCTCATCATTCATATTCTATGAAATGCATAAGTTTACATAGCGCTATGTAAACATTTGACCACAACTACATTATCAATGTTTTTTTCGTTTGTCATATTTCTAAATCATCTTGGGACTTTAGCGGCCGCAAACCTGCCTCCCATTCCAATCTGGTCGCCATCATCCAAGACCCTAGAACCCTATTTTTCTTAGAATTAGCCACACATCACCTTGAGCAACATTCTCATAGCCAGGTAAGTTATTTTCTGATTGCTTTCATGTATTTTTCTCTAAGCCTAAAACCACTGAAGCCGCATGTGATCGCTGCATTAGCAAAGGCGCAGGCAGAACATAATAGCCGGAGCGGTGTTCGGGAGCCGGGGTCTAAAGCTTTTTATTCTGGGTTTGTTTCAGCGCTCAGGCGTCCAGCTGGCCTTCTCTTTTTCATCCACGTGTGAAATGTGAAAATAGAAGAGGCAGAATGTTGCTTTTTTTTTGCTGCTTTGTTGAAAGAACCCACACGAGATCAACGAGGGAGACAAAGGTCTAAAGGTTTACCTGCAGAAAGGTAAATAAAACGCTGCCTCCACAGTCGGCTGTATTTTTGATGAATCGAAAGGTTGGGTCTGGTTTTTACTCAAAGGGTTCGAAGAGGTGCCTCCACCGTGTGCTTAAATGTTTGCTTGCTCACGGCCTGCTGCTGTTCACTATTCACTAAAGGGTAGCCTAATAATAATAATAAAAACATCTCTGGCACCCTGTGGACACTGCTTTGCTGAGAAAACTGAAGAGGAAAGGTATAAGATAAGGTTGTGAATTTTCACCCAGGCAAAAACGATATCTTGAATAATATTATTCAAAAAAACATGTTTCCTTTCAACACCTAGAAAGCGGACATGAATTATATTACATTTCATAGGCCTGGCTTCATTCTGGTTTAGTGGTTCAGACAATGGTTTAGTATTGGTCTTGATTTAGCTTCATCCTGGTTTGTTGATTTTCTCCTCAGATTCATCACATTCAGCAAAAAAATACAGATTAAATTGACTCTAATTAAGAGTATTTGAGTTGAGTTGAAAAAAAAAAATCTGCCAGTGAAGTACATGTATGACATATTTTGCAAAATCTACTTTTGAGAGCTTTTCTGCAGGATACGGTACTTCTGGTATTTGGAGTGGATTTTTGAGCGATCCACGCGTTGGTGCTATTGACCAGAGCAACGAAAAGGTTAACGCCCCCCTTTCGGTGACACCAGAGGCTCCATCCATTGAGATTAATGGAGAAACATCGACTGAGATCTTCACGTTTACGTCTGAAAAGAAACAATTTATGCGTTTTGTATATTTGTCTGATATAAGAGGTAAACAAATCAAGAGATTTTTTTGCTGTAGAAGATTCACAGAGCGGACAATTGATGTTTTAAAGTGGGCTAAAGTTAGCAGGAAGTTAGCATGTTCGGACTTCAGTGTAAGTGTTTAGCCATTCATAGTGGCTTAATTTTATCAAATTGGATCAAATCCAAGATCAAATTCAAATGCCCATATTTGCAGCTTCTTATATCTCAACATTGCTTCGTTTTTGACCTATGAATGGCTAAACACTTTATACTGAAGTCCGAACATGCTAACTTCCTGCTAAATTTAGCCCACTTTAAAACCTCAATTGTCCGCTCTGTGAATCTTCTACAGCAAAAAAATATCTTGATTTGTTTACCTCTTATATCAGACAAACATACAAAATGCATAAATAGTTACTTTTCAGACGTAAACGTGAAGATCTCAGTCGATGTTTCCCCATTAATCTCAATGTACGGAGCCTCTGGTGTCACCGAATGGGGGGAGTTAACCTTTTCGCTGCTCTGGTCTATGAAAATGTCCATCTGACAGCCCCGCCTCCAGCCCCTCCCACCCAGGAACAACTCAGGCCTCGGCTCACGCTCCTCAATCCAGTTAAAATATGGAACAGTCCGAAAGATGTGCGACAGGCCTCAACTCTGACAATGTTCAAAGCCAGGCTGAAAATAGTTGAGTAAAGTTGTGCACATGGAAATTTTCCTTTTAATGTAATTAGTCAATGATTATTTTTATGTTAAATGGATTTATTTTACCTGCCTTCTTGTAATTTTATGTATTTGTGAAGCACTTTGAATTTCAATTGTTTGACTTTGTGAAGGCTCTCAGTCCAGTCGACGATCAAAGCCTCACTATGATGAAGACTTCCTGGATGACTGAGTTGATTGAGTTGAGGACGCTTCCCTTCTATCAACAGAAGCTTCTTCTTTGCTCATGTGGTCAGAAAGTGTGACAAGTAGATGCAAGTTAGAGGCCTTTAAATAGACTCCCAGGAAGGACAGGACTCCACTGCATTCCACACGAAGACAAAAGGCTTATAATTTCAAAAACGTTCTCCGTAAACTTGGTGGCCCACAAGCTTCTTGTTGAATTGGCACATAATGAAAGAGATGCTGCTTTGTTTTGCAAGTTTAACAATTCCACACAAACATCAAACTAACATTTTATTGTGAGACAACTTGTATTAAGGAGGGACTTAGAGGTTAACTCCTCCTTCTGGTTTACTCTTAAGAGACCCACGAGCGTGCTTAAGTCGTTATTAAGCTGATGACGATCTTTGGACTAAGATCGAAACGTCCTACACGTCAACTACAGAGTACAGATGAAGACTGAAGGATTTTTGCCTACGATGGACAACTCCTGTACAACTGAGAACCTACACAGACAGCTTGTTCCAGACCTTACATCGTATTGAATATGAAGCTACTCCGTGGATTTTTCATCTACAGATGAGACAAAGAGGTGAATTTATATTTGAGATTTCACAGGACGAGAGCAGAAATACTGTCAGTGAACAGACTGTTGCTGTTAGTACAAAAACACAGACAGAATGGAGGATACTTCCTCCCAAAGTGGAACGATTTCAAAGCACTGTTTTCGCGGTGGAGGATATTTCCTCCATTCTGGGTCTTTTCTCCATGTGTCGTCTGTGGCTCCAGGTAAAGCAGAGGAGCAGCATCGCGGTCAGAAAACAGCAGGATTATTCCGTTAAAGCCATTATAAGGTCAGCAGATTATGCAAAACACACACAACGCTGTGACGTCATCGTTTTAGGAAAAGTTGCATTGAGGCAGTAACAAAGGAGCCGCATAAACTGTGTTTTGAAATCGTTCCACTCTGGGACCTAGTTTCAAACATACAGTATTCGTTTACAGGCCCCCAAAACACTGGCTTCATATGGATGATACGT
>OMNZ01102110.1:0-10170 GCA_900303255.1 Lesueurigobius sanzi | reverse complement strand
AGGAGGAGTCAGCCTCTAAGCCCCTCCTCTCTTAGTGCTAAAAGTACTTGCTAAAGTTACTTAACAAGGGTCCATTGTCTCCCCTGAGCTACTCTCTGTCGTTGATACTGCCTATGGCCCTGCTGCTCCCAGGAGTACAGGCTCTAAGAGAGGAGGGGCTTAGAGGTTGGCTCCTCCTGCTGGTTCACTGCCTTTATAAACCCACAGCGTGCTCCAGGCCTTCAGTAGCTGATGACGATCTTTGGAGTAAGATCGAAACGTCCTACACTTCAACTACAGAGTACAGATGAAGACTGAAGAATTTTTGCCTACGATTTCTTTGTATATTGTATTGTATATATATATGTAGGTATGATGTACTGTACATGATGAGGGCTGGTCCTTTCTGTGTGGAGCATGTTCTGTGTGTTTGTGGAGGCTTCTTCTGGTTTCCCTTTTCACTAAAAACATGGACTAACGATACAGACAGCAACTTTGTGAACATCCACAAACGCTTGTCAAGTTGGAAGCTACAGTGAGGGGGAAAAAAGCACCAAAATAGATCAACTTTCCAACTACTTGAAAACAGATGTGTTTTCAACCAAATAAAGGCACAGAGACATGAAGAGGAACAAAGGGTTTTTTCACTTCTACTGGACAATTGTCTCAACACATTCGTAAGGACTCCATTTTGTTCCTGTGTGCTTTTGTTTTAGGCTAAGTTTGAACAAATGTGTAAATCTCAGTCAGACAGAAGACGATAGTGATTTTGTGATTAAATGTAGCTTCTTGCAATACGGATATGATACGATATATTTGGTGATATTGTGCAGCCTTTCTCCAGATATGTAATAATTGTAATGTTACTGTCTAAAGCGATCTACACTGCACTGCTAAAAGGTTAAAGGTAAAGGCTTCATGTGACCCTGACCTTCAACTCTGCGACTGCACTGCTGGATGGAGGATTAACCCATTGTGCATTGGGCTGAGTGCATTGAGCTGGTGTGGTCTTCTATCTTTGGTTCACAGTGAGCTGACGCTCTGCCAGCTCCACTTCAGCCCCGTGCACACAGCGTTTGTTTTGGATGGAGATTCTTAGGCCATTTAAGGCGAGAGCAGAGAGAGGAGCATTAATAGATCCACAACGTGTGCGCGTCCAGTGGAAACTTCGGAAAAACTAGCAAACAGAGCATTTCTATCTAAACAAGCGCAGATAAAACTCACCATTCACTGTCACAAGTCCAGGAGCCCATTCCTCTTTCTGCAGCTGCCCTCAGGAATCCTTAAAATCCAAATACAGCGATATACTGTATTCCCTCTTCCAGGGAGAAATTGTAGTCATTGTGCTCAAATATCCCCCCTAGAAGCTCGTGATCCCGCCATGGCCACATGTGCCGCTTGTTTACTTTTTTTCAATACTCTAGCCATCTGCTGGAGGGGGCGCCAAATTGCACTTGAAAAAAAAACAAAAACCTACAAATCACAGACTTTTGCGCATAACTTTGGAACCGGAAGTCAGAGCGATATGCGGTTTAGAAGTTTCAAGCTTTAAAACAAGTCCTCTCTGGTTCTTGTGCGTCTCCAGGGAATTTTGTAACATCGCGTTGAAATTTAGTAGTTTAAACATTCATGTCAAAAGTGCACCCTCTACTGCAGGTGGTGCAACTGTAGCTCCGCCCCCTCTTCAGCTGTAGCTCCGCCCCTCTCCTCAGCGCTGTCAGAACGTCTCATCTCTCCCTGGATTAAACTGAATGTGATGCTGTTGTTCAACAGCTTATACCAGGGGTGCCAACAATAACGGCCCGTATGGTTGGCAGCCGTTCATTGTGGCTTAATTTTATCAAATTGGATCAAATCCAAGATCAAATTCAAATGCCCATATAACTCTGGGTAATTTTGCAGCTTCTTATATCTCAACTTTGCTTCGTTTTTCACCAATGAACGGCTAAACACTTTATACTGAAATCCGAACATGCTAACTGCTAACTTTAGCCCACTTTAAAACATCAATTGTCCGCTCTGTGAATCTTCTACAGCAAAACAATCTCTTGATTTGTTTACCTCTTATATCAGACAGATATACAAAACTCATAAATTGTTACTTTTCAAACGTGAATGTGAAGATCTCAGTCGATGTTTCCCCATTAATCTCAATGGATCAATTAATCTCTGCTCTCACCGAAAAGGGGGCGTTAACCTTTTCGTTGCTCCTGTCTATCGGTTCTGTTTTCACCGACACTGGGTCGCGTTGCATTGGTGTGTATGTGGAAATGCCTGGATGTTCGGAAAGGTGAATAAGGAGTGTAATTATTCACTGATTCAACGTTTCTCCATAGAACGATTTTTGTAACTTCAATTGAATGACCATTTTCTCAAAATGCAATTTTATTCAAAAACAAAATATCCCAAATTCCCTGAACAAATCTTTTTAACTGATATATCAAAGAAATCAATACATTTAAACCTGGCTCTATCCATTATCATGATTTCGTTGCCAGAACTATAGGCAATTTTGATCTGAAAACATAAAATGACAGAAAACTTGCAATACATTTTTTCCTAATATTTATATCAGTAATAAACAGCAAAAGTTTCAAATTGATATCACTCAATTTAATATTTGTCCCTATTCACCTGCAGCGTCTTGCCTTTAGATATTGTAGCTCAGGGATCTCCAACCAGTAGTTCGGGAGCTACCAGTAGCTCGCCAAAGGCTTTCAACATTTCTTCATACACTTGAGTCAAATTTTAGATGCATTTTTTTGTTCTGAACAAAGCATCTCCAAACATTTAGGTGAATATAGCCAACCATCAAGGAGAAACTAGAGTCATTTTGTTTTATTGAGTTAAATTTCCATCTTGGCTGTTGTATTGGCCTTGTTTCACGTGTTTCTTTGAAGCAAAAGTGGCTCACTGCCATTTTTGGTATGCCAAAGATGCTCACAGGGTCAAAAAGGTTGGAGACCCCTGTTGTAGATGATAAAACTGCTCCTAAACGGGTAATGATCGGTGAAGATGGCTTTCATTATTAATTGTACTTTGAACGATGGCTGCACTTACATAACGTCTCGTGTCTGTTCTGAGAAGCATGTGATTCTTGCATTAGTTCATATTTCACTCTCAAATGTCAATGCTCCAGGACAGGCAGAAAACCTGCAGAGTCAACGGATTCTTTAATTAAAACATAAATTATGATCTCCATCTTGTCAGAAAGCCCCGTCCCACGCAGGTGAAAGTTTTATATGTTGCGAGCAAACCCTGAAAATTGAAATATCGAGTTCGGCCTGCAGTGTCTCTTTAAAAAAATGTGGATTTAATTTAGAGTGGATCTAAACTGCGTCACTGTCTTTGATTTGATTGTTGCGTGTGGTGCAAACGAAAAGGGGAACGCTGCGAAACAATTCCTCGCCACAAAACTCTAAATCTGTCTCTCTTCAAGTCAACAACTGTTTCACAACATCCTCCAGTTTAGACAATACACAGACAAGAAGAGTTAAGGCGAGACACTGCACGAAAACTCTTTCACCTGGAAACATATTCTAACCTCTTAAGACCTAGAGTCCCCGAAAATGGGGACTTTTTTCAGATACAGTTACTGACTTGCGTGTTTTACGCAGAAAAATATTCCAAAGTAGCAAATTAGTGACAGCTGATGTGGGATTATCTATTTCTGTTGTTATTTCCTACACCACAGGGAGGAAAAAGGCCTTTTTGTAGAAAAATGCAAAGAAAAAAGTGTTTTTTTTTCAAACCTATGTCAACCTCATTTTATTGTCCAACAACATCATTTATCATTTATATCTACCAAATATGTGGACAGCAAGATTAGCCATGTACACCTAGGATATAAAGACATGATTTTTGGAGAAAAAGGCCTAGGGCTTAAGAGGCTAAAGTGCTACCAAAATGGTATATCCAAAATCCCCACTGAACAAATATTTGTAAGTAATATAGCACCAAAATAACATCATACATTTAAACCTGGCTCTAACCATTTTGGACAAATTTTTAATGCATAAAACAAATAACTTTTATATGAAAACATAAAATACATTTTTTTCTCATGTTAATGTCAGTAATATACAGTGAAGGTTTCAGGACACTTTTTCCACATTCACCTGCAGCATCACGCTTTAAAGATCCATCTCAGACTGGATCTAAAGTTGTTACCCAATACTCCGCATCTCTGGGAGGTTTTTTGTGCGCTGTCCTGTCGATCCCACAAATGAAACAATGGTGTCCTACTTTTTTATACGGTGCATCAAAGGCCTGGTATCACACGAAACCCCTGGGACAGAAGAATAAACAGCTCATTCTGTTCCTTCACTTTTGTACAAACATCCTCCTCTTTGTGTGACTTGCTTCATCAGTTTGGCTTAAGACAGTCTGAATGACATTGATAAAATACACTGGCTGGCAGCACTTTTCAACAGTTACCAAACCACCTTAATTTTAGATTACAGACTCTTTAGAATGTTGCGATGTCCCTTGAACACGACCTGGTCTGGAAAAATGTCCTCATGCCTGTGGCCTGTGCACTTTGTCTCATTTTATAAATCCATAAAGTGTTGAAGTCCCTGGGTCAGCGGCTGATGGCTGTAGCTAATGTGCTGCTCTCGGTGCAGACGGCTCCTCCAGTGGTGCTTCTTCACCTGGTTCAGCTGCACAAGGCCTTACTTGCGTATTTTGTGTGTGTGTGAATACTGACGTGTGTGACAATAGTTTGTTAAATGTACCACACAGTTGTGCTCAAAGGTTTACATGCCCTGGCAGAATGTCAAATACGTAAACTTATGCATTTCATACAATATGAATGAAAAACCTTTATTTCTCTCATGGATAGTGGTTTGTGTGATGCCATTTATTGTCAAAAAACTTGTTTGTTTACACTTTTCAACTAGAAACTAGCCAAATGTCCCTGATCAAAAGTTTACCTACTGTATGTGCATCTTGAAACAAACATTATTTTTTTTCAGAGAGTCCTGTATTTCAGCTGAAGTGAGTTTTTCTTTGCTCATGAATGGTTTTCCTGGCAGTTGTTGATGGTTCATGTAAACGTTAGATCAGGGACATTTGAGTAGTTTCTGATTCATTATGATTTCAAAAGAGTAAACTCCGTTCTTTGGCAATAAATGGCTTCACACAAACCACTAACCATGAGTGGAAAAAAAGTTGTTTGTGTTATCATTCATATTCTCTGAAAAAGATTAAAAAAAAAAAAAAAAGATTAAAAGGGTATTTAAACTTATAACACACAGAATTCAGTTAAAAATGTTATTGTTTTTCATCTCTTCATGATCTAGCACCTTACTGTTAAAGTGATTTGGTGACTTTGCACACTCCGGGCAGAGCGTCCCCTGAACAGCTGCTCTTAGACCAGACTAAAAACTAGAGGAGACAGACCCTTTGCTGTTGCTGGCCCTAAACTTGAGAATTCTCACCCTCTGAATATCAGAGCTGCCTCCTCGGTAGAGAATTTCAAGTCCCTTCTAAAACGGCCTTCAATTCAAGCGGACCTAGACAGGTTCATATAAATGTTCTATTCTTTACACCGTTTTAGCGTTTGCTTTCTTGTGCTATATAAATTAACTTATGACCTTAAATAAAGTTTGATTGATTGTTAGGGGCTGTAAAAAGTGATTGAGGCCTCACCATGACTTTCTGGCATTCATTAAAATCCTCCTTCCTGTTTGTGTTCTCTTCCAGACGCTGCATAAAGCCCAGCATCCCCTCGTCCTCTGACCTCCCTCCCCTCCAGGCCTCTCTCCTCTCCTCCAGGCCTCTCTCCTCTCCACCAGGCCTCTCTCCTCTCCACCAGGCCTCTCTCCTCTCCACCAGGCCTCTCTCCTCTCCTCCAGGCCTCTCTCCTCTCCTCCAGGCCTCTCTCCTCTCCCCGTCAGACATGCCTCCTCCCGTGGGTGGGCCGGTCGGGTACACCCCTCCCGAAGGCGGCTGGGGGTGGGCCGTGGTGGTGGGAGCCTTCATCTCCATCGGTTTCTCCTACGCCTTCCCCAAATCCATCACCGTCTTCTTCAAAGAGATCGAGGTCATCTTCGAGGCCACGCCCAGCCAGGTGTCATGGATCTCCTCCATCATGCTGGCCGTCATGTACGCTGGAGGTCAGTTCTCTCACACATCTACTGCTCTTGGTCTGAATCCTGGCCAGTTTGTTGTACGGGTCGATTGACGTGATGTGAATAGCAAACACTCCGGTCCGGGCCAAAGAACCGAAACCTGGTCCAGCAGGAAACAAGGGTCTAGGTCTGGTTTAAACAAACTGTTTTGAATCATTTGTTTTGTGAATGTAACTGGTCCAGAGAGCGGAACAAAACCAGGAACTGCCTGACACCATGAGGCAAAGCTCAAAAGTGCGACTAATAGGGCTTTTCCACCGGCAGTTCCAGGCACAAGTTTTGGGAGCGTCTCCATCTTTGGGCCAATGCGTGCTGGCCTGGTACTAGCATGATGTGAACAGGCTGCTGGCCTCTGATTGGTCAGAGGAGAGAGAACACACACACAGCTGCGTCCTACTAGATTGCAAACAGTGATCTTGCCGATCGATGGCATTAGCCGCTGTTAGCACAACTTTAGCTGCTGTTAGCATAACATTAGCATAAAGTCCATCAAAAGGCAGTATTTATCCAGTGTTGTCAGCGTGTTCCAGACTGTTATTTTCATTATTACTTTGCCATGTTTTGCCCTCTCTCTCTCTCACTCACTCACTCACACTCAGTGGTTAGCGCTGGCGCTTCACAGCTAGAAGGTCCCGGGTTCGATTGCGCGCTGGGCTGGGCTGGGTAGAAGCGCGCCATGTGGAAAAGCCCCAAAAGTCAGTTTAGCTCTGACTAAGTGGAACAAAAACATTCCAACATTACTGCTTTAGTCTTACCCTAGTTGTTGTCGTGCGCCGATGAAAACATAAATTGACCTCATTGACAAAGGACTGCAATAATCCAGTCCGTTTTACTCACTGATGAGAAAGTATTTATTAAGTGTTATGTTTAGGCTCATAGTTCAGATATAAACACAAGTGAAAGTAGCACAGTTTGTGCCACACATCTCCGCAGACTTTAGCGCCGTCTGCAGTTACAATGCACCATAAAAGGCTTAACTCGCGGAGATGAGGTCGGTTTGCGACACGTCCATTTCTAATGACGTTTTCTGTGGAATGGAAACACTTCCAAAGCTTCTCAGTATTGTAGGAAGTCCCACGTTCTACCTGCCCATCAATTTTGTACAGAATATCTCAAGTAGTTTTTTCAATATCCAAGTTCTGAGGTATTGAAATCATGTTGCGTTCGTTTACATACACAGCAGTAAACAGTGAACGGTAATGTTGATATCTATCATCGATATAAAAAATGACATCGATATCCAAAACTACATATCGATATATGCTACGATATGGCCCTGCCCTAGTTTTGACTCCAAAGTTTCACGTTGTGCCCAATTTGCTTTTAAATAGTGCTGTCAAAAATATTGCGCTATTATCGCGTTAACACCCGCAAGACTTTAGCGAATATCTCCGCGAGTAAATGTCGTAGAGACTTACTTTTTTGCGTTGCAAAGAAGAGGATTTGCACTTTCAAATGAGTCCAACCATGTCCTTCTAGGCCACCGGGGGGCGATGTAGCTGACTCTGCTCTTTACACACTCACCAGGGATTCAACATTTCATTTTAAATCAAAAATGCAAATATATGGAGAATAAACACAGATGGCTCATAGAAGGTCAGGTTTATAGCCTTTTATGTTCATAGAAGCATACACTGTATTAGTGGAATAATAATCAAAAAAAGTGGTTACAGAAAAACTCTATGCTAGTGTATAATATAACACTACACATTGTTTTCAATCAAAACACATTTGCACGAAGCCCATCCACTTTTCCATGTTGATTATAGTATTAAAATGATAATTCAAGGGATAAAAATGTGCAATTAATTTATGATTAATCACAAGTTAACTATGACATTTATGAGGTTAATCACGATTAAATGTTTTAATCGTTTGACTACTTTTAAATATCAACATTTCCAACATTTCCCTTTCTCAGTTAGATGGAATGTTTGCAAACCTTAAGAAAGATATGCAGTGATTTTTGCATAAGTGGCATTAAAAAAGTAAAAGTAATGTAAAAGTCATTGCCTTACTCTCTGACTTACTCATTAGAATAGCCCTTGCTTGGCTTACTCATTAGAATAGCCCTTGCTTGACTTACTCATTAGAATAGCCCTTGCTTGGCTTACTCATTAGAATAGCCCTTGCTTGACTTACTCATTAGAATAGCCCTTGCTTGACTTACTCATTAGAATAGCCCTTGCTTGGCTTACTCATTAGAATAGCCCTTGCTTGCTCCCTCGTGGCGTGTCTAGTTTGTACCATGCACAACAATATTTCATATTGTTACAGCGTTGACGTCACAGTGATGGTGTAATGTTCTTGAGAAATGTGCGAGTGTAAAGAAAGCCTCTGTGCAGCGCGGTGTTAGTCACTGAGATTAAACATGGGCCACAGCACGTACAGCTGGTACAGCCCCTCAGCGGATCACTGTGGAGAGACCAACCTACACTCACTGCCTGTGTCGGGAAGTTTGTTTTGTCTTTTTATTACTTTGTTCTGTTTCAGTTCTAAAAGTTTCACTTTTGTCACAGTGTCAGCCTCCTGATAACTGCATCCTTCCTCCCAGATATGCAGCTGTGTTTAGAGGAGGTGAACGAGGCAACCATCTCCGTTTGGCCAAAAATGACTTGGGCAATTATTCACGAAGGCTGATATCTTCAAATGAACTTAACCTTTAAATATAAATAATCACAATGACTGAGCTCTTCCTGTGTGTAACAGTGAGCCCTCTACAAATAAGCTGCTACACTGCGGTCTATACAGCATGACGATGCGGCTTATTTAAACATTTCTACGGGCTATCGGCCACTAGGGGCGCTCTAAGGGAAAAGCATGTGTTTACCCTCTGGGCCGAAATGCCTGGCTGTTCCCTGTGTGGATTGCCTGGATTTCATTTTTATTTAGCCTTCCCAAACCAGAGCCCAGCAAAGGCCCAAAAATACAGTGATGGTTTACGTGGTTCAACGCGGTGTCAGGCGAGAGACATGTAGAAGTATAGACATGTAGTAGACCTGTAGTAGTAGAGACCTGTAGTAGTATAGACATGTAGTAGTATAGACATGTAGTAGACCTGTAGTAGTATAGACCTGTAGTAGTATAGACATGTAGTAGTATAGACATGTAGTAGTATAGGGCACAGAGGAGAGAACATGTACTCTGCAAAAAAGCTTGTAGATGTTTTGAATTCAAAGCAGAGTAGTTGATGTTTCAGTCAGTCCACTGTTGTTCTGGGGAAGACCGTAACAGTTGAGTGCACGTTGGCCTGTGTCACATGACCTGACGCTCTAAAGGATGTGGCGAGGAAGTGCTGAGTCGGCATCTCACCAACTCTGTGTTGTCCCTTTGTGTGTGTGGCTTTAATGAGGGCATTGGGACAGAGCCCACTGGGCACTTGACAGTCTGTGGACAAATGAATCCAACAATTGGTTAGTTGTATAAAAATGGTCCAGATGAACCTGTGGAGCAGTGGCTTGTCCAGTAGAGTTGGACGATTGTGATACGAGTGCGCAATATTGCAGTAACAATATTATAGAACAACTTCAGATGAAGGCAAAAATTCTTCAGTCTTCATCTGTACTCTGTAGTTGAAGTGTAGGACGTTTCGATCTTACTCCAAAGATGGTCATCAGCTACTGAAGGCCTGGCGCACGCTGTGGGTTTATAGGCAATTTTTACAGGCAAATTCATGGCTGTGCGATGGGCTCCCCGGTCTCTCCCATAGTAGCTAACCTTTACATGGAAGAGATCGAGGAGATAGCTCTCACATCTTACACAGGCACAAAGCCCAGCCATTGGTTCAGATACGTAGATGACACATGGGTTAAAATAAAAAAACTAGAAATAGAACAATTTACAAAACACATCAATGCAGTAGACCCAAACATTCAATTTACTCACGAGGAAGCTAAAGAGAACAAAATAGCCTTCTTAGATTGCAAAATATAAACCCACAGCGTGCGCCAGGCCTTCAGTAGCTGATGACGATCTTTGGAGTAAGATCGAAACGTCCTACACTTCAACTACAGAGTACAGATGAAGACTGAAGAGTTTTTGCCTACGATGGACAACT
>OMNZ01102101.1:0-10459 GCA_900303255.1 Lesueurigobius sanzi | reverse complement strand
AACACTTTGGAAAATACTATGTACATAGCTCTGTATCAGACCCATGAACACTTAATAACTCTGTATCAGACCCATGAACACTTATTAACTCTGTATCAGACCCATGAACACTTAATAACTCTGTATCAGACCCATGAACACTTAATAACTCTGTATCAGAGCCATGAACACTTAATAACTCTGTATCAGACCCATGAACACTTAATAACTCTGTATCAGACCCATGAACACTTAATAACTCTGTATCAGACCCATGAACACTTAATAACTCTGTATCAGACCCATGGACACTTAATAACTCTGTATCAGACCCATGAACACTTAATAACTCTGTATCAGACCCATGAACACTTAATAACTCTGTATCAGACCCATGAACACTTAATAACTCTGTATCAGACTAATGTAAACTGAATAACCTGTTCCATTTGCACTGCTCTATTTGCTAAACTGTAATTCACCATTTACCATTTATGCTGCTGTGTCATATTGTGTTAAGTTACTATTTTATTTTTATTAGATTTTTTACTTATTTTCTAGTTTTATGCATGCCTTATATTTATAGCCTTTATTTAATTATTACTATTTTATTTTTTTCTCCATAGTTTACTATGTATCTTATTTTATATCTATATTTATGTTTCATGTTGCACGAGTCAAACCAAAGTAAATTCCTTGTCTGTGAAACCTTCATTGACAATGGCAATAAACTCTATTCTGATTCTGATGTCAACTTTCTACAAATCTAGTATTGAACCTGTGTTAAGGTGTGGGATTGTGAACTGGTTTGGTAATTTAACTGTGAAATATAAGACTCAAATACTCCGATTGGTAAAACTGTAGGGATGTCCACTCCTCCGTCCTCCATGCAGGACATCTTTGATCAGTCTACACTAACCCAAGCCCGATAAATCATAGCAGATCCTTCTCATGTGCTTCACTCTCAGTACACACTGCTGCAGTCTGGAAGGAGGTATAGGATCCCGCTCTGTAAAAACTCAAACTAATCAATAACAACTGAATGTGACTGTGTTGGTTTACTTTGTCTTTGATTATTTTTTGTATTCTCTATGTATTGTGTTTCTGTTTTTGCATCTGTCTATGCAACTGACTCTCCTCCAAGACAAATTTCTCCTTTGGGAGACGAATAATAAAAAGAATCCTGAATCTTCCCAAGGCCTACAGTATATGATCATCTTAGAGACACCTGCAACAGATTTTTTTATTTTAATTTGAAAAGATTTCTATTTTTATACCCAGTTTAGTCCTGATTTGATTGGAGAAGAAGTAACCTGCCTCTCCAGTAAATCACACACACACACACACACACACACACACACACACACACACACACACACACACACGTACTGGATTATTGTTTGACTCCTATGTAGTTAAATGTCCTTAATTTCTTTTTAAAGTTGTAATTTCAAACACATTTGCGTATAAATGGATAACGCTCCTAGTAATAAGAAATACAAACTCACTTTTAAACAATGCCTCGCCAATATTGGGCCGCTCTGCTCCGCAACTGCACTATACTTCTCTGTACTATATAAGACCGAGGACAGGTGTGACAACGACAACGACAATTCCAGCGAAACACGAATCAATATCAGTTTAAGTGGACTCTAAATTTAGTGGCCGGCGACAATAACAGTCATTTTGGCCCAGTTAACCGACGTATAACAATAGCGCAAACAGACAAATTGGCAGCTGCGACAATAGAACCAATCACTCCACTTTTGTCAGAGGCCGGTCTCGTTGTTGACGGCATCTGAAAGCGAGTCATAAAACACACCTTTAATCAAACGAGTGTCGGCTTTCATTTTATATTCAGAAGAGGTGAGCGACGCAAATGTTGTTGGAATTGGCGGTGACGTGCGCCGGTGTAATGAGATTCAAAGTCACACGGCCTTTGAGAGAAATGTCATGTTTATGGGGCAGAAGGCATCATTTCGGGCTTGTGAACCTGCTCATGGGCACCACAGCGCTCATGTTTCACGGTGGCATTATTCAAATGAAAGGAAACATCACGCAAAATCGACTTTTTTGAGCTTTAAGCCATGTATGATATCCCACATAGTTTTATACCACGTCATTCATGCAGTTATTTAGTAATCCTGTTCTATGATTGTTCCAATGTGTTATGTGCTGGCACCCCTTAAGTAGGCTACCTGTTTTGTTCCCTTTGACAGCTTATGTTTTGCCTTGGTTTTGTTGATTTAATTTGTGTGTGACTTATTTTGATCATTCTTGATGTCTAATATTGACTTGTTTTTGTTCATACCGACCTTTGAGATGACTCCTGTTATGATATTGGGCGTTGCAAAAATAAATTGATTGATTGTTTTCCCTTTATATTCTTTGGTAATTCAGTGAAGTTTTTTTGCTGGGCTATAAATAGACCTGCTCTATGCTCAGCTCCGCCCAGTCGCATCCACCTGGAGCACGCTCCTGCTTCACAGCTCCACAGGCTCAGTTTGATAGCTTTTTGTTAGCCACTTCTTTTTTCGTTTGCCCAGGTGTGACCAGCCGTCCCATTTTAGCGTTTCGTTCTGAATTGGGTTTAGTTGGGGTATTCTTTGTATAGTTTGGGCACGGGAGGTTTTTTTTTTTGTTAAAGCTCCAGAAGCTAAATAACCAAATCCAAAGAAACTGAAGAATTAAAAACCACCAAAAATAAAATAAATTGGATTAAAACCTCTCTCTCGTGTCCTCTTTAAATATGTTTGTCCTTTACGGGTCATAACACAGTGCAATTATGTAATTGTCCAAACCTGAAAGTGTCCTCCGCAGTTTAAAAGTCCATAATCCAACATTGGAGCAGTTCTGAGCTGTTCTGTGCTCAAAGTGTGTGCACCATGGCACCATGGAATTGCCGTTTCGTTGGATGAGTATTTTTACTAAATGATTCCCACTGCTGTCTGCAGGGGGAGTTCTAGGCCAAATCCTCACCAGCCCTGGCATTAGTATTTTATAGCAACCATTTAATCCTTACATAAAATGTAAAATATCAATAGTCATAACCCTAAAAACCCTGTTTTGAAGCCATATACATTATTTGTGTATATTGTACAATGCCCTCTAATGGCAGGTGGGGAGTTACCTACAGTATGCTATGCTAATGTAAAAGCCAACATGTTTATCTAATGGCATGCCAACATATCAATGGCGCCGAGATGAATGCAGCTTGAGGGCAGAACGGAATGAGAATGAGTCGGGGGACAGTTAATGGACTTCAAAAATGCAGAGGATACTTTGCATTACGCCAAGTGCCATTGAAGAAAATCAAGTTGCAGAATGCTTCTCATTTTCTCTTTGTGTCGCAGTGCTTTTAAAGACCAGATCGATTTTAGTGCAATAAGAAATATTAAGTTACTCCTTCTTCATCAAACAGAGTCAACTTTAGCTTTACTGGAGTACCGTAACAAAACAAAAAAAACTTTCCAAACACAATTAGAATTCAAATCAAACCTTACACCAATACTGCAAATGGTTTAGTTTAAGTCCATAAAGCCAGTGCATTAAAGTAAGTCCATCTCTATCCTGCACTACGGTAATCTGGCTATATTCAGCCCTCGTAGCCTCGTACCTCAAATATCTGGGACACGCTCCAGCCCAGTGACCCATAAAGGATAAGAGGTAATGCATTCATATTTTTAGCATTACTGGGTATTACATGGCAAAAAATATGAGTGGGCAACGTTTACCAACATAAGGTTTAAAGGATAAGCGCCAGAACACATCTGACATGTGGATGGGTTTTCTAGTCGACATGATACTTAATAACTTGAAGGGAATTAAAGTTGACTTCAAAATAAAATTCATCCAGCATTTTTTCGTAAACAGACCTATAAATGGGGCTTGAAAAATTCAATAAACACTTTCAAGCTGTTATTAAGTACAAAACTGAGAAATATGCTTGTGCTTGTTGGAGCTACTGAAGTGGAAATATCTTGCTCAGAGTCTGAGAGAAACTCATTATCAGAAAACAGCATCTGAAATATGTATTACAGGTATGTGTGGCGGCTTACACACTCACTTTCACCAACCAATCAGTTCAGCCTGTATAGTTTCAGCCTGCATGGAAAAGAGTACGTTTTTCAAATCTATCTGTGTGGTGGCGTTTCACTGATTCGTTGTTACGAACATGAAAAATCACCCTGACACAAACATTGTAAACCGCAGCAGTAATAGGCAAGTCCTTAACAAAAGAGCAGCTAAATTCGACTAACAAGCTCCACAGAAGCGCTAAATCCGTCAGTGCGAGCTGGCTGGAGCGCCACAAAAACAAAAAGCCATGATTCATTCCTGACTCACACTTCACCTAATTTCTTCACAGGGAGGCTGACTCTGGGAGACAGTCTGAGGGCTTGTTAAAACCAAGCGCTCCCCTGCCTACATAATGTGCCCACAGTACATTTGATCACAGACAGGAGGTTTGTTATGGAAGGCCATTATTGCCTTAAGCATCGGCATGAGTATTCACACGCTTATCTGCTGAACCACCATACTTCAACAACAAGCAGTCAGTTCTATTAACAAGTGGTGGAGTTGGTATGTCTGGTTCTCCTTCCGGCCAGATGGGGGCAGGATAAAATTTCTCTCTAGATGCAGGCTGATTGCAACAAGAAATGCATTTTTTGGAATAAATATCTGTATACCTGAGGGGTAAGCTTGTCGAAATTATCCCAAATAAGTTTCTCTTACCCAGATATAGCCATATAAGATATTATTTACATACAAACCCAGGGAGAGTTGCCAACAGCGTAGCACAATTTTCAGCTGATGTTTTGGTGAATGGTAGGCAACAGCTGATGTATTCAGACGTGTAGCCGAGTTTATTTAAGTCAAAATTCTGGAAAGTAATGCTCTGTTTGTGAAAAAAGGTTTTGCCTATCATAGAACCATTATTATTTATTCAAAATATTCATGTTGCCTACCAAAGCCCCGGACGTGGCAGCATTGCGATCCCTCGTCTGGGTCAGTTGAAACCAGTGGTTTCAATTTCACTTCTTCCAGGTGAATTAAGACACATTTATAGGCACATTTATTCTGTCCTATTTTACTGTCTGGAAAAGGACAGCAGCACACATGGTACTTTGGATGAGACTGCAGGGGAAAGAAAAAAAAAATAATAGATGTTTTTTATGTAGATTAATAGAGCAGACTAGCATCAGTTTTCTGTATCATAAAAATGACCAAAATTGCCTATTTTGGACTACATGGCATTACGTAGGACAGTGGCCCAACCTTTTCTCCTAGTAGCCCCCCCCCCGGGTAAAGCTGGAAATAGGCCGGGGCTCCCAGTCCAAAACTGCAGGCATCCTGAATGCATTAAAATGTTAAAATTGTGTCGATATATTTATTTCAAATCATTAAACTTGGAGTGTTTTCTGCACATGCAGTCCTTTCATAGTCATGTTTGGTCATTTTTGTCTATTTCATTTATTCACATAATACCTCTTATGGCCTAACTCTCTGATCAGAGAAAGCTCTGGGTCCCCCCTGCAGTTCCAGGTGCCCCTTCTAGTGGGGCCCGCCCCCCAGGTTGGGAACCAATGGCGTAGGAGACTGTGTGCTATGATGTCAAGCTTGTCATGCTTTTGTGAATGAAGATGGCGGATTGCTTTTAGGGATTTTTGGACCAAAAAAAGGCGTTGTGAAGGGTGAGTGTGGTCTCATTTACCTCGGCATTAAAATTGAGATGTTAAGGGAGAAAACTACCCAAAAATCTCCAAAAGGACCACTGAAAAAAAATCTGTTTCACCTGCCATGCTCACTGTTCATGAGATTTTCAAACCTTACCAAGTGTATAAACACCCTTCGATGTCCAAACAGGGCCAGCTGAGACTAAGTCAACAACAATCGCATCAGTTGATGTACTCTTCCCCTCCATAAAAGTGCCATTTAGAAGTTGGAGAGGCTGAAGTTGGGCAAGAAGTCAATATTCCATTTAAAAGTAAGTGTTGTGTACAGACTTGTATTGATGTGCTTTCTGATCTAAACCTGAACAGCGTAGCGTAGAGCGTTTGACAATGACATAAAGCTCAGTCTGCCACCCAAGGCCTTTGTGCGAATGATAAGGTCTGTTAGTAATAAAAGCCAACAGAGCCGCCAGCAGACTGTGCAAATGCAAGACGCCACACCAAAGTCCTCCCACTTTTCAAATTACTTTTAGATACTTTAGTCTTAGTATTTCATATTTTATTGCTTAATATAATGTAAATTGGTGAACACATAATATCTGAGCTTACCAAACACCCGGGGCCACACAATCAATCACAATCACGTTATTGCAATTTGAATAGAATAGAATATCCTTTATTGATCTCACAGTGGAGAAATTCATTTCACAGCGGAGAAATTATAGTATAGTTGCAAAGGTTTGCAAGGCTTCTATCTGACATATTTGTCTAATTGCGAATTGAGTAATTCATATTGTTGTTATGCCCCAGAAAAGATGTGCTTTAGCGCCTCAAACACAACAAAAGGAACATAATATAATTGACCTCCTATCAATGTATTGCTGATCACCGGTCTGTTGCACTAGCAGCATTAACAAAAAAAGAGAGACATGGACAACTCAGTCTCGACTCTGGACCAATCCCAGGGGCATGGAATGAAACAAAGCTTAAGGAAATACGAATATGCTTTGTAGTGGAGGCAATTTGAGATAGAGTTCATCATTTGAACAGTCTTGGTGAAATAGATAATGGCATGATGCATGGATTAGGGATCTCTCACTTTTGAGGCTCCCAAGCAAATTGAAATGAAATGAAAATGTAAATGCTCTTGAGCACACACAAATGAAGGTTCTGAAACTATTCTGGTCAAAAATACTGAACATTTTGACCTTATTTGGGATTTCTTTTTGCCCAAGCTCATTAATCCTTCTGTCATTTCTGTTTTTAAGATACAACCAAAACTCAGATTTTGGGCCACTTTGCACTTTTAACATTCACCTTCACAGGGCATGTAAACTCACTTATTTGACAATAAATGGCTTTACACACAAAAATGGCTTTTTCCCCCACACTGACCATGTGTGGAAAAAAGGATTTTTGTGTTTTTATTCATATTCTATGAAAAATGGCCAAAAGGTTAAAGGGGTATGTAAACCTCTGAACTGCTGTATATGGGAAACTGTAACTTCACTGACCATTTTCTCAAAAATCATCTCTTACAAAATACAAACTTTCCAGGACTGGAAAGTGTTGTGTAGAGTAAATAACAAAACTATTTTGAAAGTTTGTTCAGAGGGATCTTTCAATATTTAATTCCTAGCCTGATTTATTGAGTTTTGAACCCCAAAAGCAAGGTCAAGTTTATTCAAAACCTGAAGTATTATCCAAAATACCCTGAACAAATCTGTGTAACTAATATATCAACACAATAAAACCATTCACTTTATACATATTTATATTTCATTGCTGAAAATAAAGGCTTATTTAGCCATTTTTACACATAAATGGCTTATCTTTACATGAAAACATCACATTTTTCCTCATAATTATGCCAGTAATAAACAACAAAAGTTTCACATAGATATCACCCAAATTATGGGTATATATTTTCCTATTCACCTGCAGGGCCTCACCTTGGATCTTGGAAATGTCGAGGGAACACTCCAGACAAAACGTCCAGTGAGTTGTAGCATCGCGTCTGTGCATGTGTTTATAGTTGTTTAAAGGCTGAAGTGGGACTTTCATTACAGTACCGAACAATCAATTAGCCAATGTGCCACTTTATTTTTCCCTGAAGGATTCGGAGGTGCAGTAAACAGAGAGGTAAATAAAATGTGAAGCAGATAGAGCTCGCGGTGATTAAAAGTGCAAGTGCGTTCGTGGGTGCCTTTTGAAAATAGTGTAAGGAATGCAGGGCTATGCTTTTCATACGGCATGTGATGGTTCAGCCAAATACAACAGATCTTGCAAAGGGAATAAAGTACCTTTGCATAAGCTCAGGACAGAAAGAAGTCATACAAATACACAGTACAATTCCATATATCGAATGGCAAAGAAAGAAATACCCTGAAAAAACAGAAAATAGGCGCAATCATGTGTCATTTTGAGCTGGTAAAGTAGACTTGAGTGGGCATGCCATTTCGGAAGGCGTTTTTGGAAAATTCCTTCTGAAACTATTGCTAACTACTGGTTCAGAGGACATCATCATCCATCCAACAGGAGGAAAACCTATTTCACCCCAACGCTCCTTTTCAAACCTCGCAGAGAGGACGCTACGCTGTTTCAAAGCCAGAACAACCACCTGATAATGGAAATTCTCAACAGAAGTAGGAAGACTAAAGGACCAATGCTTTCAAATATCACATTTCAATTTGAAATTCACAACGGAGGGAAATAAAATGAAACACTTTTGAACTAGAAGTATGCAAACTCCCATTGCCCAATAGCCAGAGGTGCTTTTCCGGATTCATTTAGTAACATTCATTTCACTGTTTAATTAATTGTATGTATTTTTATTTTGTTTTTTTTCCATTGGAGCAGGGTGCGCTTTATCATACTGAAGATAGTTTGTATTCACCGGTTGTGACCTTGTGTTTGGATAGTTAGATAAAGCTTGGAAATGAAGGTTAAATATAGAACACAGGAACACATAGCCTGGCTTATCAAGAGTCACTATTTTGTGTATTTATATATTTTCCAACTCTTGCACAATATTTGCTTATCAGTGTCTATTATTTCTCCTTTTTTTGGCTCCAACAACCGGTTTTCCTTCTTTGATGTAGCATTATTGGTCTAAGCTCTGACACATTGTTACAATAACTACAATAACCCTCAAATTTATGATACTTGTAAAGCCGGCTGTAAAAAACGATGTTTTCTTCCCATATAAAAACCCTCTGGTTCTATATTGTGCTTTATTCAGATATTTATATACAACCTTTACAGCTTGGCCATGATTTTCTTGATGCATTAGTTAAAGGTGCTTTATGCGACAAAAAAAGCATAAATCAAAACTTTATATTAGTGTGTATGTGACCCAGTGCCTGTTTGGGTGGTTACAAATGGAGTTAATATCTATTGACTAAGTTTGGGAGCAGGTCCACGTCTCAACCAATCACTCGCTCTTCTCCAACCACTCCCTGCTCGTTTATGCCTCCAATTACCCAGAAGCCTTATTTAAACCAGCCAAGCACCTTCCACACTGTTCGTCTCAAAACTCTCGACCCCTCCCTCCCTCTAACTGGTCTTGTCTTCCAGCACTTATCCTTCTACCCAGGAGGGGGGTCCTGAAGAGCTGGGTGCACTACGACACTACCCCCCCACCTACGTCTCCATCCAGCCTCCAATCTTCCTCGTCAATAAACATTCTTAACTGCAATTCTTGTGGCGTGGTCCTTGCTAGTGAATGGTGCCTTTACGATTAAATCGTAGACCAAGATTCTTCAGTCTTCATCTGTACTCTGTAGTGTTATGCATGTTAGCGCGTGCACGTGGGGGCGCATGTTAGCGAGGGCACGCCACCGCGGAAGACTCATCCTGTTTTAGTTTGGGACTGACCCGTAATGAGTGAAACTGACAGTGTGGCTCAAACAGCGCCGTGGAGTGTCTTTACAACACGGGGAACAATTAGGCAGAGGTTTCCCAGAGCACCATGTCTGCCTCAATCAGAGCAGCGAGAGAGATGGGGAAAAAGGCGGAGAAGTGGAGCCACAGCATTGGGCAGCATGAGAGATGCAGGGAATGAATAGATGAGGAGAGAGAGCCTTTTAAAGCGCTGTCATTGGCGCTGACATTAGCCGTCCCCAGCACCGATAAGAGGACAGTTTAGGCTGAATCTTAGGTGGACTGGTAGACGTGGCCCGCGGGGCGTTATGGCAAATTTCCCAGAGGGATGGCAGCGGGAAAAGAGACGCACGTATATATTGTTATTATCGATATTGTCTGATCCTCTATCGCGCGGGACTAAAATCACGATATAACGACAAATTTGATATATATCGTGCTGCCCTACAATCAGAAGAGAAAACCCTACCAGAGACCCTACTTTTTAAAAATGATCCTGGAGCGTCATAGAGGCCGCAGTAAAGGCACCATGTAGAGAACTGCGCGGTACAGTTTTTTTTATCCCAATCCTGCCCGCACCCGCTGAATTTCTGACCAGTACCACCGCAACCGCAAGGTGGCGCCACTTGACCGCCCAATCCTGCCCATGTTTATGTAGAGTCCCGCCCGCAAACCCGCAAAACTGATAATTTATATCCACACATGTGCAGTAGCCTAATAGAGATGCATTGATTTTATGTTTCACTCGTCCTGCAGGAGAAAATAAGCCATTTTTCTTTTAATAAAGAGATTCATGGGGTTGTTGCTTATGTTGCCTTGTTTGTTTATTGTTTGTGCTGTATATTCCTTGTCTGATGTTGTTTACTTCGTTGGTTGACTGCGTGTTCACACCGCCGTCGGCTTCGTGGGCATTGGGTTTTGTGTCA